>OY856187.1:410171666-410242837 GCA_963693315.1 Diogma glabrata | reverse complement strand
TTATTTGAAATGCAAGGCTATCGTTGTTTTTATCCAGTAGATTTGCTTAGATCTAGATTAAGCAGTGTTGACCGCAAAATTCATTGACGAAAGTAAATTTTGTTCATTGATGATTGGATAGGTGGAATGTTCAGATCTGCTTTCGCTTTGATTTCCTTGGTTACCCATAATGGTGAAATAGAAGATTTGATAAAGATATTGCCCCCCTTTAGGATAAAATTTTTTTATGACGCTGCCTTTGGTGGCGCGTGTCAAGTGAAAGGCGAAAACGATGAACTTAGACTGACTTGATTTATATATTTCAAGATGGCGATGCTCTCGATGGATGTGTGTGACGATAATTCCTTCTGCATAATCGGTCATCATCTGTTTTGACTACTACATATCTTGGTTGCTACAGTGTTTGTACTCTTACGCCATTTCTCCATTCCCAAGGTGATATTATAATTTATTGGATCGATCTAATGTTTAGGGGATGAGGGTGGAGAGGGTTAAAATAAATCTTTTTTGACCCCAGCGAGTGGGGTGTCATTTGAAAGAGCACCTAATTTAGAAATCATTGCAATTTTTTTTAGAATTTTTCACAGTTTTTGAGTTATGGTAAAAAAAGCGCAACTTTAAGATCGTCCCCCCCTACGTTTCGACACTGATTGACAGAAAAATTTGTAAAAATTCACAGAGTTAGGAAGTTTGGCAAATTTTGAATGAAAATCATAGCGAAGTCTCAAATAATTATATTTCTGGGTGTTACGGGGACGGTGGTGGAGAGGCTAAAAAATTCTTTTTTGACCCAAGCGAGTGAGGTGTCATTTAAAAGAGCACCTAATTTAGACATCATTGCAATTTTTTTGGAATTTTGCGATGCACAGTTTTTGAGTTATTGTGAAAAAGTGTAACTTTCAGGCCGTTCCGCCCCCTACGTTTCGACACTGATTGATAAAAAAATTTTGACAAAAAAAAGAGCACTTAATTTAGGAAACATTACAATTTTTTTTTTGAATTTTGCAATGCAGAGTTTTTGTGTTATTGTAAAAAAATAATTTTAGTATGTTGCCTCTCCACCCCCCCCTCCCCCCTAAATTTCGACACTTGATTGACCGAAAAAAAATTCAAAATTAAACCATTTACAAGCTGGTGTAATTGAATCTTTCGTGAGTTACCATAAACAGCTATGGATAAGTTTTAACCTGAAGCAGCATTTTTGGTATGATTTTTGATCAATGTATAATACATGTGGTTGTAATTTGCTATTGTGAATTATTCTGCTGTCTTTGTATGTCACTTCAATCCTTTTTAACATTCTGAACATTATGTTCCGTTTCCCGTTATCAAATTCTTTTTCCAGATCCACAAATGATATATAAGTAGATATTCCATTCTGTTTTTTTTCTTTTACTTGTCTTACACTTCATATTGACTCTCTCGTTCCCATCCCACTCCCTAAATCCGAATTGGTCCTCATGTTATGACGTAGCCGACGAAGCAGTTGTGTAATTTCCTGATTTATAGATTCACTACCTTTTCATACGCATCAAATTTGCATTGGCAGGGACTTAGATAATTATTTTTTTTTCTCAACCTGTAGTTGCCATCTACAATAGTTTTTCGTAAATAAATGAAACTAATCCAGTTGTGTAATATTTCTCCAGTGTAATTTCCTTACTCAATTTGTATTCGTGCTTCCGCTATTTTCATATGGATTTCCCACAGTCGTCTATCAATTAGTAGTATTTTCCAATGTAGTTTCCTGTATTCAGTTTGTATTCTTTAATTGCTGGAAGATTATCTTAAAATTAAGTTGCGCTATGTCATATAAATAATACAATCAGACTGCGTTCGACTTGATGCTAGATTGTACTGCAGCCAAATTCTGTAACCGTGAAGTGGGGAAGTGATAAGTTTTTTATCACTTCACCGCAAAAATATCTAAGTGAGTGAAGTTTTAAAACAATAAAGTTAACACTGAGGTTTTGTTTGGCAATGAAATGAAATCGTTTCTTTTGTTGTTATTGAAATTATGTCAAAAACAGCAAAACGTCAATGCGATTTGATTTTTAAAAATTGCATTTCTAAATTAAATGCAGATTAATTTTACAAATTTAATTTCTAAAATATTTATATATATCTAAATTTGTAAAAATTTACGTTCAAATTGTGTTGAAACTTAAAATAAACATTTAATTTTATGTATATTTGACGTTTGACAGTGCGCGGCTTGCTATTAGATTTTTTAACACTCTAATCGCATATAGAATCGCAAAAATGTTAAAATGATAAAAAATTAATGATAAAATCGAAATGAAGAAATTTTTAACACTTCACCACTTCACAGTTACAGAATTTGGCTGCTGGACGCGTTAAATCAATTTAGTCAACTATTTTATTTGACTAAACCAGTATTTTGTTTCTAAATAATTTGGAAGAAATTCATACGTTAAACAATATCTGACAACTTGATTGTATTAATTTGAATTAAAATTGGGTAATTTTGTAAAACTAAATTTAGATTTAGCAGTTTAGTACGGTTTAGCAGCTGATTGGAACCCAGTCTTAATATTCTGCTATGAATTGGTTGTAGTCTGCAATTTTAATGCCTGTCGGTAATAATATTTCCTTAGTGGATACACTACTAAATGTGATTTCCTAAAATCATTTCATAATAGATGTCTCTGTTTTTCTTTAGTGAAGAAACCTTTTTTTAATCGAAGGTAAATGCTCTATAAACAGGCTTATTGCGTTTATTGATTTGAGTTGTAAAATCATTTTATTTTGCCTATAAATATTTCTATCGACGTATAGAGAGGCTCTTAGTCGAATTGGTGTCTGAAAATAAAACAGCTGTTTACGCGGTTCTGACAGCTACGTGTCAAAATTTTCTAACAAAATTTTAATATTTTAATAAGTGAATGTTAATTTGTAAATGAATGGAGATAACGCAATCCAAGAAAAAAGGATTTCAGCAGTAATAGTTATAACCCAAAGGTAAGATAGATCGAATTTTGTGTTTACGATAATCCGAGACCGAACAAAATTAATTGAAACGGATATCAGGTCATCTACCATATTTTTTTTTGTGGTTATAACTATGTTTGAAAGAACATTAAAATGGGTAAGAAAAAAATTTTGTGTATAAATTAAAATAGTTTAATTAATTGAACTGTCCTTGCTTGTGACGTGTTAGTTCTAATAATAAATTATATTAATATAATAGTAAAAATAGAATGCTAAATTACCGAAAAGCCATTGATAAAATTTTGTGTTTATAAAATAAATTAGTTTAATTAAAAGAACAATTATCTTTGCTTGTGACGTGTTAATTCTAATAAAAAAATTATATTCCTATATTAGTAAAGAAAAGAATGCTAAATTACCGTATCAATGTTTTGTTTGCTAGAACTGTGATAATAGATCTATGATTTCTTATATAACGTAACATTAGTGTAAATTCTATGATAGCATAAAATAACCATAACTGTGTAAGAAAACAAAAACCAAATTTAACAACAAAAAAGCTGTTATATAATAAAATGCCATATTCAAAATTGTTTCGATTGCTTGTGAAAATACTGAGATCAGCTATAAAATCCTAGTCCATCTACACAAGACCTTTGTTGTATTTCCATGTTAACAATTACCCGTTTCCGGGACAACCATTTTGGTTTTTATTTGGTGATAAAACGTGCTCATCATCATTCCTATCGAATGTTGTAATACATCTTCCGGCAATAAAGAAAAGGGGAACAAAAAAAACCATTATCACTGATCATCAACACGTTTGTTTGGATTGCAATTATTTTCCACCGTCAGCGTATTCCTGAGTGCTGAATTTACTAAACGATGAATTCTATGAGGATGGTTGGTTGATCTGGAACTACTAGAGGGGGATCTGGCCTAACTATATGTGGTGAGCTTTATTTCATTTCATATTAATTTAGAGGTGTGAATGGGTATGGATGCGTGTGTGTATGAGTGTGAGTATGTGGGAGGGTTCATGTGATGCATGTTTGAGATTCATTGTCAATATTGTGCTTTAATTATATATCGATAAAAAAAGAAATGAATTAAAGATAGCAGCGTCTGCATGTGGATATGGATTACCAGATATATAGAGGAATTGTTAAAACGGAGATTTGATTATATGTGACATGTAACAATGTGATTTGATGATGTTATTCAGGGTTGTATACTGACACGCGCACGTCATCCTTCAGACGGTATGGTATTAATATGGATGAGGTTATACCACTTCACAACGAAACATTTCTTAGCATAGTTTCTAGCTTAAAAGTTTCAATTTCATTGGTGAATTCCTTATTAACTATTAATGGTTAATTGCCTCTGTATTTCACGATATTTTAAACAGAAGCATACGAACACAAATTGGAATTTTGGATTTGACTTAAACTATCATTGACTAGAAACTCACTGCCAATTTTCGATATATTTAAACCAACACAAAAAAAAGGGAGAAGGAAATTTTCAGTTTGTCTTGTCTTGTTTGTCTTCAGTTTGTAATTTTCCGTTTATAATTGTGTGTCAAAATTATTATAGTCGTATAAATACAACTCTGTAATTTTCAACCATCTGAATAACTATCAATATTATTGTTACGTTCTTGTTGTACCCTAAGGCGTTTCTAGAAAAAGAAAAAAAAACAAAAAGATTGATCCCAACTAACATGTATTTTCCAGATTTTAAGATCGATTATGCTTAACGAAAGTCCCAATCACATGTATTGAACCATTGATTACATGAGTCCTCAACCGTGATTATCTACGATCGTACGGTCGCATTTCATTGAATCGTGGTGTGTGTGTGTGTGTATGTGTGTGGGTGGGTGCGTGAGTGCATGCGATGTGAGAGCGTGTGAATAGGTGCTGTGAATGGTGGGACTTGGACGTGGTGATCGTGGTTCTTTCATAAATGGGGTCGCCAGAGTCTAGCTAATATATTTGCCTTTTTCTTTATCCGTTATTACCTCATGTTACGCGTACTTTACCGTTATTTGTGCGGGAGTAGCAGCTGTTCTTCTCTCGATCCCATAGGCTGAAGCTAGTTAGGGGCAAAAAAATAATCTCGCTAGGTACGCCACCTGCTGTGCCACTTCGTTGTTATGCCATGAAGAAGCACTTCATTACAATCAGTCAAAGTATTTTCAATCTTTCTTTCTATCCTTTGCAGCACTATTTGTGTGAGTATTTTAGAGGCATGAGATACCAAGCTTAAAGTTCTAAATTGATCACAGTTTTGTGCTCTGGCTATTTTTGGAATCGGAATTATAAAACACTTGGTGGAATCGTCAGGTATCTCTCCTTCATCATACATTTTACAAGTCATTTGATAAAGTATGGACTTTGTTTCCTCTCCACAATTTTTGAGTAGTTCAGCTTGTATATCATCAATACCAGGTGCTTTTTTATTCTTTAATTCTGTCGTAAAGCTTTTTCAAATTCTTCTTTTAAAATTGGGTCTCCTATATTCTGTTGATCGAAGTCATCTTCTTTTTCTAGCACTTCAAAACTGTTTTCGTCTCCATAGAGTTTTTCGAGATATTCTTTCCATCTTTTTGCTATTTGTTTTTCTTCATACATTAGTTCACCTCTGTCATCTTTTATTGCATATGATTTATTTTTCTTTCTCCAAAGAATTGTTTCACCATCTCATATGCTCTGACTAAATTGTTAACTTTGAGTTCAATATCAATCTCCTCGCAGATCTCTTTCAGATAACTGAAATGTATAAGTTCTAAAATAATAAAAATAAATTTTCGAAAAGAATCTAAAACATAACCTATAACCTATAACCACCTATAACCACATGCTAAAAATTTTCAACATTCATAAGGTTCTATATAGGGCTCGTATACTCGGGTATTGGATAACCGGGTACCCGGGTATTTGACCAAAAATTTTACTTCTCGAATATCCGGGTAATAGCTTCGAGTACCCGGGTAATAAAAAAATAAAAATTCTTATGATTAAAATGTCGCTTATAAGATTAAAGATTAAAATGTCGCTTTTGCTGATTGTAGTATTTTAGATATAAGTTCGTAAATCAGCTAAGGCAGTCAAATAGTTACGAAGCTTGTAAGTAAAAGGGGCGTTTTAGCGACCAATTGAACCAAAAAAGATTTATAAAATGAATGAATCTAGATTTTTTAGAAATACTTCTATCGCCTTAAAATGTAGATCCTTGAGAGATTTATGAGTAACATAAACTCCCACACAAACGACTACAGTTATTTTCCGATTGTTTAATTTATTTTATTTTTATAATTAAAATGTTTAAAAACAGTAAAAAGAAATTATTTTAATGTATTGCAACTAAATGGCAGTAAGAACTAACATTTTATCAAAGCACGTAGAAGTTCAGGAAGGCATAAAGTTAAAACTAATTTTAGATTGTAAAACACGGTGGAATACGCTCATTGCAGCAATAAATCAATTTTTTAAATTAAAATATGCATTAATACTGCACTCGATGAGCTAGACGCTGACAAAATGAACGAATGCGATTTAGAAATATTAAAAGAAATCTCATTTATTCTCGAACCGCTTATGCTAGCAGCACAAGAACTGAGTAAAGAAAACGCCACCCTTATAACAGCTGAAGGTAAACTTTTACTCGTACTAAAAAAATAAACGAGATTAGTACACCTCTTTCTCGTGAACTATTTAAAAATTTGAAAAACGAAGTTGATGGACGTTGACAAAAGGATATAATAACATTATCATTGGAAACAATCAATAATGACTGAAACAATCAATACAATCGTGACTTAGAATAGAAATGTTCCCCATTCTATGAATTCACACAAAGTATTGTCTAGAAATTTAATGCAAAAAAAAAACAAAATCCCATTTAATGCAAAAAAAAAAATCCCCTATAATGTAAAAAAACATTTCTATAATATGGAGTCTAATGACAGTGGAAAAAATTCAGCTTAAGTAAAAATAAATAAGTGATGAAGAAGTTTCAACTTTGAAATTGTGACCGCCTCAATGGCGTAATCGATAGCGTGTCTGCCCAAGGATTAGAGCAGGGCACTGACGAGGTAGGTTCGAATCCCAACCGAAACACGAAAAATGTGAAGTGGAGTTTTTTTCTGAGAAACTTCAAACCATATCTTTGAATTGAAAAAATTCCAATTACTTCTTTACTTACTTGAATTTAATTGATCTCAAAAATCAAAAATTAATTATCGTTATATTTGCATCATGGTATTTTTCCAAAAGGCAATGAGTTGTTAAGCTACGCAACAAAAATTTCTACAAAGTAGCTTGCTCATCAATTATTATTACGTCTATACTCGAATGAAAACAACATCAGAGTTGCAGATCAAAGCTCAAGCTCTTCTGATAGAGAGCGAGAACAAACATTAGTATATAATGAGCTACAGCATTGTCTTGCATCATATATAACTAAAACCAAAGACAAAAGTGAAAATTTAAATGTTGAGCAATCCCTTCCACACTCAACGGCTTAATATTTTTAAAATACTATTTTATAAACAAAAAGTTATGGTAAATGTTATATTATTATAAAATTCGATTTCATTTAACGTTTAACATATTTTTAAGAATTAAATTAATTGAATTAAATACATAAATATAAATAGTAATTGAATTAAATATGTGCAAATGAACTATTGAAAATTCGTTTTGTTTTAATTATCCAAATACCCGGGTTACCCGGGTACCCGGGTATTTGAGTAAAATAACTACTCGATACCAGGGTACTTAATGTTCGAGTATTTTACGAGCCCTGGTTCTATATTGCTAAAAATAGTGGTCTCTAATAGCGAATAGTGGTCTTACCAATAGTAATCGTCCGAAAAAATGGGGAAAATCGTATTTATATGGATCCTTCACAAGATAATAAACAATTATTCTTAGAAGACATTATCCTATGACAACAATAGCAGAAATATCTTCATATCACAATCATAACCGTTACAATCACCTCTAGCGAGGTTACAGCGCATAGTATTCAATGTTATACCGTATTCTCCAACGATAATTTATCGTAACGGATATGATATACCAATAAGGCTGCTAATTATCTCCACACCTATTCAATTTATATGTACAGGAGGCAATTAACAATGTTAGAGACGAGAGTAGAGTGGGTATCAACATCCATGGAGAAACAATAACATGTTAAGGTTTGCAGATGACATTGCCATTATAACCGAGGATGAAACAGACCCGAGAGTAATTCTAGAGAATATGAACAGAAAAATGAGTAACGAATATAATATAAGAATAAACAAGAAGAAATTAAAGATCCTAGTCTACAGCCGGAATACAGAACCCATCAGAACAAGCGAGATTAAAATTGATCTGGAAATACTTGAAAGAGTGAATGAATATAAATATCTAGGGAGTATAATAACAGAAGACGGAACCTGCAAGAGAGAAATAAAAAGTAGAATAGCTCAAGCCAAACAAGCATTTAATAAAAAGAAACGTTTGTTTACATCAAGAAACATAGATTTAAATATAAGAAGAAGGCCGATTAAAACCTATGTATGGAGTGTTGAACTATATGGAAGCGAAACATGGACAATAGGAAAGAAAGAAGAAAATAGGTTGCCAGCTTTTGAGGTTTGGTGTTGGCGAAGGACATTGAAAATAAGTTGGATAGATCACATAACAAATTATGAAGTATTCATAAGAATTGGAGAAGAAAGAAGTTTACTAGAATATTTGAAAAAGAGAAGACTGAATTTCATAGGACATAAGACACAATGGGCTAATGGCAAGAGTGACAGAAGGCATGATAGAGGGAAAAAACACAAGAGGCAGGCCGTCCCTAGAATGCAGCAAACAAATTCAAAAATATGTTAATGCAACATCCTATCATGATATGAAGAGGAAAGCAGAGAATCGAGATGAATGGAGAGTTACTTCAACCCAACCGAATGGCTTCTGACTTAATAAAAAAAAGAATTCATACCACTAATTTCTGATACCATGTCAAGTGAAAAGTAAGAATGATGAGTTTAGACTGACTCTAATAACATTATGTGACAGCACGTAGGATTTTACGTTTGGCATTGCTATTGAAATGAAATTTAGCTTTTTTAAATATCCATACTATGACAGTTGTTTCTAGCCCTGATATAAAAAGATCTACTGCTGTGAGATTTCTTACTCTGGTGTTTGTCAAACACCAACATTTTGTTAATTTTAGCTATAAAACATTCGTAAAAAACCAGGATTTTCACTCATTTCTACTTTTCACAATACTGGTTGGAATAAAAATGTTTATTTCTTAGTAGAATAATGAACGTGATTAATTCAGTTGCTTGGTTGACATTTTTATTCTGAAAAAATAAAAGCCAGTCGACTTCGTTGTAAAATTTATTAAATTTCTGCCAATTACATCTGTTGTACCGTCAAACTTTTCGAGGAGCAAACAGTTTTAGACTTGGCGTTCGAGAACTTGTTTTGAAATAGGCAGAAACTACACAATGATCTGGTTCGCCAAGAGCAGCATCGACTGTGCAAATTTATTTAGCTGAATGTGTTGTCATGAAAATATCATGTACGTTAGAAGAAGGACTGGCAATATTTAGAATATTGGTTGGTCTATCTACCAGTTATGTAAGTTGAGTGCAATCAGCAAAATATTTGGTATATTGAACTTCGCATGATATTTTGGTTGAGGAACATAGCCAATCGCTAATAAAATTTCTGCATTAGGTGCTGTGATGAAGATGTCATCGATTGTCATCGAATTACATGCTAAATATCAGTGATAATAGCCTTTGTCCTGCGGCCACCAATTTATGCATGTTTTCAAAATTTTCACGAAACATTATTTCGAATTATCTCTGACGTTGGTAAGTTGCTACTATAACATTTTGCTTTGTCATGACATGTCATGACATTGTAGAAAACAAATATAAACACACATTATCGTAATAGAAAATATCATAGTGGAGATTTGTCATAAATAATTGCTGATAAATTTTTCTATTTAAATAGTCTTACGAAAAACAGAGATTTGATTCTTTGGACTATGAGGCACGAAGTACAAAGGCAATATTTGATTGGCTAGGTCGCCATGTCGTTAACTTTAGTTGATTCATATATTATGATTCAAAAGTTTTTTTTAAATTAGTTATAAAATAACATTATGAAATGAGAGAAAAAGGTGAGAGAATTGTAAAAACGAAAAATTTAATCTAGATGCAAGAAATGGGTCATTTGAAATAGTTTGAGAGCAGTCAAGAAAAAAGATGTAACGAGTTCTTTATAATTAAAAAATATTATTTGCCAAAAAAAATATTACGAATGTAATTTGTTTTTTTTTCAGGTATAGGAGTTTGGAGTTATTCTGTAGTTCAACGTGTCCTATCTTATTTGATCAGCTAGAAAGTTTATATAGTGCTTGCCGACTGCTTTTTTTTATGAAAAATCTTCAGCATTTTCATTGCGCTCGTTTTTATTTTGGGCCTGACCTTTGCATTAATAATTATTTGGTAGAAAGGTGATTTATCTTGTGAAACTGCTAAAACAGGCTGACGGCATATCAATATTGTCTCCACGACTACTAAAGAATATATACTTTCCATGCGTATATCTTTCATTGTAATTGTATTTATTCCTTTTTTAGATATCAAACTCTTTTTGATTTATTTCATTACGCTTTATTTATTAAAAATTCCCCTAACAAATTGAAAAGTTGATTTGTTGATATAGTAATATAAACGAGATAAAACACGAACAATATATATAAAATAAACAAACATGTTTTATTTTGTTTTTATTTTCATAGAAATATTTCAATATGGCGATATAAACTTTTACAGGAAAACTTGAATGAAATTGTTTGAAATATTTGTAGACGTGGATAAAATAGTATCTTGTATTCGCTTAGAATGAAGGCAATTCTTCACTCGGATGATTCCCTCCACTCGCCACGCTCGTTCCGGGAAACTTCATCCTCGTGAAGAATTGCCTTCATTCTAGCTCATACAAGAATCTACTATTAAATTGAAAATTTCAAAATAACCAAATACCAAAATTTGATCCTAACAAAAATCTATTAATCTTATAAAAATTCAAAATTATAAAATAAATACAAAAATTACCAAAAATATTATTTTCAAATTGCAGTTGCAAAATTCAACTAAATTGAACTAAAATCTAAAATTTCACAAAACAAATCTTAACAGAGATTGTTTCAGTGATGACAACAGTCTGAAAAGCCAACATATATGGTGAAGCTATGGCTCAGAGAGCCAAATGCTATCATTTTCTATTAATGTATTCGCCTATCAGACAATGTCAAAACCCAAACAGCCTGTATTGGCACACAGGACAGACGAGTCCTTCTTTGCTATCGTCCACGGATGTTACACGCAACCAATCCCTAATAGGCTATGCTCTAAAGACAGGAATCGAAGACAATGGTAAATTTAATTTAATTGAGCATAGTATTATAAAGATTTCGCTCTGCCGAGGACCCAGAACATAACGAAACATTCTCAGGGTAAGATGGTATTGGCGAAAATCACAAATAACCCACAAGGTCCATCACCGCTTGTTCCGTCCTCCCTGACCGCCTCGACGAAACAAAAACTTTATTGTAACTAGCAGTCCGTGGCAGAACAAAAGCTTGATAAAGGTCGCTATTGATGTTATCATAGGTATGTTTTAGTTCTCCCGATCGTTTCTATTAGATGTTTGCTGAAGTAATTCTTGAAACAGAGAGATTGGTGAACTTTTTATTTTTCTACAAAAAAATTCCCCTAGTTCCCTACAATTTGCTAATTTACCTTTTAATTTGGTGCAATCTGTGAAAAAATATTATTATATCATGGAATTTGTGTTCCAGACGACCAAAAACTACCGAACTATATATTGATCGATTTAAAGTGTTAAATTTGCGAACAGGGTGGTATAAAAAATTCCTGGAAATTCCAATTCAGAATAACGATTAGAAATCAAATAGCAGGAGTATAACTTACCCGATATCAACGGGTTTTTGTGCATTGGAACGGTAAAATCACAATAAATTTGTTACTTACACTGTTAAAAATATTAAGAATTAAATTTTTGAAAGATGGCGCTGATGTCGTGAAGCACCATTTTTTTCATTTTTAATATATATGATAGCTCCACACTTCCCCTTAAATATGCCAAAATTTAAAGAAATAGTTTGGTCTTGTTGTACAGATAACAATTTTTAAGGATGTGCATCTCAGATCAAAATTTTATTTTTATTTTAATAATTTCTTTAAATTCTGATATGTTTAAGGATAACGTTGCAGCTTTCATATCATGAAAGACAGTTAAAAAATGCTTAACCTACAGTTTCAGCGCCATCTTCAAAAATTGTATATTTTATATTATTTGTGTAGGCAATAACAGTGTAATCAAAAATGTTCCTGTGTATGTTTTAGATAGGTCAGTCATTTACCTTTTCCAACATTTTTAATCTGCAGCCTCAGATTTATGATATTGGGTGAATTAGATAGCTCCCGAATATCGGAAGACTAGAGATTATCCATTAACATGGTTTGCTCTAACCAAACATGTGAAAAATCTACCGCTACGTTATTTCACCCAACCGAACTTAGGATAACCCGTCCAAAATATAACAATTATTGGGATGAATTGAAGTGTAGCAACAAACAGTCATTTCACGATTTTAGATTAGCGTTGGGGTGGGTGGAGGGTTTAGCACTTCACTAAGAATTCAATTCTGTCCTTAACTCACGATCAAAATTTTTAAACCGCTCGTTTATTTATTCAACCCAACAGGCTTAGTATCACATACCATTTTGAAAATGTGACACCATGCATTATGAAACACAAACAAAAAAGCTACTTTCTAGTAAATGTAACAATAATTTAAGAAATTGGTCAAAAAAAAAGTTTAAGGAAACGAGTTATTAGAAAGGTTCAAATTTCAACCTGTTGTGACGAAGAAAAGAGAAAGGCTTTTTTGAATCACAAATCGTGGGGACGTAACCCATACCCTGAAGATGCTACTAAGCCGGGCTCTATGGTTTGTGAAAAAAGGAGGCAAACCATCACCAAGGTTTTGCCGAGATGGAAAACGCTTTTTAATCTTCATCAGCCATCTGACCAAAGAATTTCACCTATGCTGAATGTGAACGATATTTTAGCAAAAAACTTTTAGGGCCATCGTTTAGAATGAAACTACGGATATAAACTACTTGAACTTTGAATTATTTTGATACACTCCTTTAAAGTTTCGAAATGTATGGTATGACGCACTCCGTATATTGATGGAAGTTACTCGGGTGCCTCGTATACACTAAATACTCGAGATTCAAAAATTTGCCTACGAGTTAGGCTATTGCGTTATCATTATCGTTGTATTTCAATAACCATTACTGGATTTTCAAGACATTTCTCTCCTCAATTGTTTCGTGCACAGATTCATAATTGAAGGTTAAAATATATACATACAGCCGGCGGAGTTCAGGTTTTAGAAAAAAATCTTTTATCAAACCATTTGAGTCAGTTTCTTTATTCAAATCTATTTTACTCATCATTATTTGGTTAAAACGATTTTTAAAAAAACCTCAAACGTTTAAGAATAATCTCTATAAAACGTAAGTTATATAATAACTGGATAATAAAACAAATGATTTTAATTTTTTAAACAGGGATATGTAAACAGGAATATGAAAAATCCATGATCAATTAGATTTTAAAATTTCTAAAAATATAACGTATCCCGAAAATTTTTTGAATGCCATACGCAAATTGTTTTAGATTTTTAATAAATTTGTTTGCAAACGATTCGAAACCTAAAATTTTATTTCCTCCAGCTATATGCACTGTTTTGACGTAAATATATTTCCTGAACCAAATAAAACCCTTTTCAAATTAAATTAAATAAAAAGAAAAATATTTATTTAATTGGAATAACTTATTCTAAACAATTTCCTTTTATTTTAGTGTATTTACAGGATATGTTTTGAATTTTTTAAAAATCATGATTTGTGATATGATATGCTCGAATGTAAATACCAAATCTTTGTAATTTTTCAAGCCTTCAAAAACCCTTTATTGTTGCGAAAAATGCATCAAATTGAAATACAAATTCCAAAAGAAAAAAAAATTAATTAAACATAAGTGTTTGTTGTTTTAATTTCTCATTTCTATATATAAGGATTAGTTCAGAACAGAATTAAAAATAAAAGGAAAAACATTTTCTTAATTGATACAGATATAAAAGGTTATCATGGTTCATATATCAAAATGAAGAAAGCAAAAACAAAATGACATTAGATATTACACGCAGATGTTGCCCAGCTTTTTTCCTGCTATAGTTCTTGATATTATTTTTCAACTTTTCATTTCGTTCTGAATACCAGAACAACTGAAGATGAAAACTGAAAAGAAATGTACAAGAGTGTAAAGAAATAAAAACAGAAATAAATAATACAACAAAAGCAAATACAAATAATGATCATTTGGAAAACCTTTTCCACATTCTTTTATTATTCTCAAAGCGTTTGAATCATATAGAACACGTAAAACTTTCTAGTCATGAAAAATATGTTTTCTTGTCGTAATTATAACTTTTAAATTAAAAATATAAATTTATTGTTTATGTTTTGTATTAATCATATGAAATAAATGTTGTTGGTGGCAAAATTATTACAATCTGACCTGATTTTTAGAACAAAAAAACCTACAAGTATCGTTTTACGGGTAGCAAGATTGAAATTTGTCTAAAAACTATTGCTTTTTTATATAATAAAGTTTCGATTCTACTAAAATCGTTTTAGTTCCAAAACAGAGCATTAAAATCCCGATAATTAACTTGAAGATGATACAAAAACAAACATTCTAATTTATAATCTATTTTATAGCACACGCACAAAAACATTAAATTTTGTTCTAAAATAAAATAACCATAAAATATATAAGTTACACATACACCTTAAAAATATTTTTTATCCAACTTTTTTTTGCGAAAATATTTGTTAAAACTGAAAATTTAAATGTTACATAATAAAATATTTATGAAAAAATTAAAATCTAAATTAAATACGTCATCTTCATCATAACATTTGTACTATACTATGCTTTTAGTTTAAATTTGATTTGCTTACAACTTCACCTACCAAGCAAAATCAACAACAGCAAATATTTCCATAGCTTGCACTCAATTTGAACACCAGAAAATTATTGTGTCCGTCAAAATAAACAAAACCATTGCTTTACATGAAAAGAACTGAACACGATACCAAATCAGGAAGCAACTTTGATTGCTTAAGATGTAATAATGGATTGGTTAGATTAGAGACCTAAGAAACAGCACAGACCATTCATCAGAAGATGAAAAATTGATTTAAGACGCTGATGATGTGAACTCGACCATTTCCGATTTCCTTGAAACTTCGGTAATCCCTAGCATAAACCTATTATTACGTGTTTTTTTATTATGTTTTCCTAGCTTTGACCCACAGGGTGGCTCGAAATTTATTAAGAATTTTAGAGACAAAAAAAGTTTAAAGTTATTTTTTGCTCGAATAGATTAATCGATGTGAATAAATTTGTTTGAATTTATTTTTGGTTTGAAAGATACTAAGACTTTATAAAATTTTGCATAAATTTAATTTTCAAAGATAATGCAACCCAAAAGTAACATATTTTTCTTTTTTTCTAAAGATTAAATCTTTTACCCAAAACATATTAAAACTACAGACAGGCGTTTTGTTTTGTTGACTATATAAACCCACTTGAATATTTACAAACAAAAAATATGTCAAGCTTGTATTGAGTAGCACCTTTATGAACTCGCCATGTTTAAAAAACTAAAATTTTTAAAAATAACGATTTTTACAATAATAAAAATTAATTACGGTTAACACGTTCGAGCGCAAATTATTTTTAAACTTTCTTTGTGTCTAAATTTCTTAACAAAATTCGAATCACCCTGTGTCAAAATTAGTGAAAAAAAGCGCATTAGTTTTTCGAGCAGCAGTTAGCCCCGCCATTTTGAAAAAAATGAAAAGCAAAGGTTGTGCTATATTGTGTTCGAGTTGTGCTGGTTGTGCTACTTAGACAAAAATTTCGTTACCCTAACAGAATTTTTTTACAAAGTTAGCATCATTTTTTTCGAATAGAAGGTAGCCCAACCATTTTGGAAAAAGTCAAAAAAAAGGAAAAACTGTATTGTGTTAAAGTTGTGCTGGTTGTGCTACTGAAAAAAATATCGTATCACCAACAGAATAATTTAAACCACGCTAAAACCATTTTTCGAATGAAAGTTAGAGCCGCCATTTGCAAAAATCAAAGAAGAAAGGTTGTGCTGTATTGTGCTACAGTTGTGCTGGATGTGCCACTCAAAAAGCATCCCATATCAGCAATGAATAAAAGTTGGCACGATAAAACGATTTTTCTAGCAGAAGGATATTTTCGAGCAGAAAGCATTCGAGCAGAAGATTAAGCAGAACTTAGCCCGCCATTTTGAAACAAAGAAAAACAAAGGTTGTTATGTATTGTACTCTAGTTATACTGGTTGTACTACTCAGAAAGAATTGCATAGAAGCAATGAATAAAACTTGGGAAAAAAATAAAAAAACATAGGTTGTACTGTATTGTGCTTGAATTGTGCTGGTTGTGCTACTCATACAAAAATTCGTATTCCTAACAGAAAAATTTTATAACGCTAACATCATTTCTGATGTCCATCCCGCCATTTTGAAAAAAAAAAATTGAGTGATATATTGTGTTAAAGTTGTGCGAGTTGTGCTACTCCAAAACAAATTCGTATCCAACCAACGGAAAAATTTAAACACGCTAAAACGATTTTTCGAGTAGAAGTTAGCCCCACCATTTAACAAAACATAAAAAAATGTTGTGCTGTATTGTACCACAGTTGTGCTGGATGTGCTACTCAAGAAAAATTCCATATCACCAATAAATAAATGGTGACAGGCTAAAACGATTTTTCGAGCAGAACGCGTTCGAGCAGAAGGCTAAGCAAAAGTTAGCCCCGACATTTGGCAAAAAAAATAAAAACAATGGCTGTGGTGTGTTGTTCTATTGTTGTGCTAGTTGTGCTACTCAAAAAAATTCCATAATACCAATGTAAAAAAGTTGACATAGAACGTTTTTTCTTGCAGAAATTACCTCCGGCATTTAAAAAAAAAATGTAAACAGAGGTTGTGCTGTATTGTGCTTGAGTTCTGCTACTTAGAAAAAATTTCATATCACCCATGGAAAAATTGTGTAAAGATATCATCATTTTTTTCGATTAAAAGTTGAGTCATTTAAAATTTTTTTAGCTAGCAGCTGAAAAAGAAATTGCATTATTTTTCAAGTAGAAATTAGTGTTGGCACTAACGAATTAGCACTAATAAAAGTGACATCTGGTGCCGGATAGAATAAACGAATATATGTCTAGGGTGACAATTTACGTTACATATGTGTAGGGTAACCATTTTTTTTCTAAGTGAAATCAGTACAAAATTTTAAGAGTAAAACTACGTACTATCCTTAATCTCACCTAACCTATGTCTCTTCTAAGTCGAAAGGTAAATATGTAAAGTGAAGTAGAGAAATCTGGCTTTTATATTTTTAGTTGTTTTAAGGAAATTATGTTGTGTAAAATACAAATTTCCGCCACGATTGCTTGGGAAAACAGGGTTAAAATTTTGATATATATTTTCCATGAGTAACTGCCTCAATTTAAAAATAAAAGTGTATTTTTCAAGTAATTTTTATTACAAGTTCATACCAAACGAAGATTCGTATGATATTATTTCCGTATTTAAATTGGAACTTAATTTTCTTAAGTTCTTAAAAATCAGTACTTTCAGTACATAATTTTAGAAAACAGTACCGCATATGTCTATCAGTACAGAAGCTAGAAAATCAGTACTGTAGGTACTAATAAATTCAGTACGAATGGTCACTCTACATATGTGCAAATTGGTTTTCAGCTTTAGTTGTATAGTTTTTCATATTCTGAAATTCATAGGTTTCTTCGACTTTTTTTTCTCGTCTTTTATATTTTGTGAAATAGAAGATATGAAAATATTATACGTGCGAAAGGAAAGAGGATAAAGAATTTTTATTTATTCCATGACTTTTTTTACTTTCCATGACTTTTTATTTGAAAAAAGTGTTATACTATAAAAAAAAGTGTTCTACTATAAAAAAAAGTGTATACAGCAGGACTTTTTTATGAAAGAAGACGACTTTTACACTAAAAAAATATGTACAAAATTACCATGCAGTGTATTTTGGATACTACATTGTTGAAAGTATATAATAAAATTAGATGTTTATTAAAAAAATGGTGAAATGTCAAAAATCCAATCCCTTAAAATATTTTTTCCATGAAAAATTGTTATATTGACCTCACTCTCTCTTTAGAAAATTAATCATCGTCTCTCATTCTATTTTGGCTAGAAAAAAAGATGAAAAAGACTAATGGAGAGCAAAACTGCGAAAAAACGAAAAATTGCAAAACATCTAATTAATCAAATTTGAGAAAAAAGTCCAAAAAGTAAATATTAGCTCAACACCAGAAATCAGTACTGATTTCACTTAGAAAAAAAATGGCCACCCTACACATATGTAACGTAAATTGTCACCCTAGACATATATTCGTTTATTCTATCCGGCACCAGATGTCACGTTTATTAGTGCTAATTCATTAGTGCTAACACTATTTCTACTTGAAAAATAATGCAATTTCTTTTTCAGCTGCTAACTAAAAAAATTTTAAATGACTCTTTTTTATTTTTTCGTACATGGCGGAGCCAACTTCTAATCGAAAAAATGATGATAGCTTTACACAATTTCTCCATGGGTGATATGAAATTTTTTCTAAGTAGCAGAACTCGAGCACAATACAGCAAAATACACAATACTGAGCACAATACACAATACTGAGTTTACATTTTTTTTTTTCAAAATGCCGGAGCTAACTTCTGCTAGAAAAAACGTTCTATGTCAACTTTTTTACATTGGTAGTATGGAATTTTTTTTTTGAGTAGCACAACTAGCACAACAATAGAACAATACACCCACAGCCTTTGTTTTTATTTTTTTGTCAAATGGCGGGGCTAAGTTCTGCTGAGACTTCTGCTCGAAAAATCGTTTTAGCCTGTCACCATTTATTTAATGGTGATATGGAATTTTTCTTGAGTAGCACATCTAGCACAACTATGGTACAATACAGCACAACATTTTTTTATGTTTTGTTAAATGGCGGGGCTAACTTCTACTCGAAAAATCGTTCTAGCGTGTTTAAATTTTTCCGTTGGTTGGATACGAATTTGTTTTGGAGTAGCACAACTCTCACAACCTTAACACAATATATCACTCAATTTTTTTTTTCCAAAATGGCGGAACTAACTTCTATTTGAAGAAATGATGTTAGCGTTATTAAATTTTTCTGTTAGAAATACGAATTTTTGTATGAGTAGCACAACCAGCACAGTTCATGCACAATACAGTACAACCTTTGTTTTTTTATTTTTTTCAAAGTGGCGGGGCTAATTTCTGCTCGAAAAATCGGTTAAGTCTGCCAACTTTTATTCATTTCTATATATGCAATTCTTTCTGAGTAGCACAACCAGCACAACTAGAGTACAATACATAACAACCTTTTTTTTTCTTTTTTTTTTTTCAAAATGGCGGGGCTAACTTCTGCTTAATCTTCTGTTGGTGATATTATATTGGTGATAAATTATTTTGTTGGTGATATTATATTTTTTTCAGTAGCACAACCAGCACAACTTTAACACAATACAGCACTTCTTTGTTTTTACTTCTTTCAAAATGGTGGAGCTAACTTCTATTCGAAAAAAATGATGCTAACTTTGTAAAAATTAATGTTAGGGTAACGAAATTTTTGTCTAAGTAGCACAACCAGCATAACTCGAACACAATACAGCACAACCTTTACTTTTCATTTTTTTCAAAATGGCGGGGCTAACTTCTGCTCGAAAAGTCGTTTTAGCCATCAATAGTTAAGTCATCAATAGTTACTGAATCCTTGGAGAGCACCCAAGTACTGATTGAAGGAGCTGTAAGGATGAGGATCAGGAGGAACTAGCGTTTCGTCTACTTTGCACGTGTCTAGCATTCGCCCTTTCTACGGAAAACTCTTTTGGAACGCACACATTTAAAACTCTAACCGACCTGGGTAGTTATAAACTCACGCAAATACTTAGCTTCATGAGAAGCTCCAAATAGTTCGAGTCGGGGGACGAGATTCTTCGGTATCACAAGCTACGTATTTTGGTCTTACCATGTCGTCCTGATGATGTGCTTTTGGTGACAGTTCCTGCATACTAACCTAACATAAATAACCTAGAAAAAAAATATAATTGATAGTAAATTTGAAAATAAACTTCAAATTGACACACCCGTTATGTATTTAAAGAAAGAAATAAAAACGGAAAATTTATTAATTATTTTACTCAGCAATATTATGGGGCCAGGCCCACCCTAGAACAACTTCCTAGTTACGCCAATGATTACAAGTAAAGAAGGAAATTTTTTAAAATATATAAAACATTTAATTGAAAAAAAAAACGCTTTAGATGTTATTTTTTAATTATTTTATTTTCAATTTTCTTCAAAAAAAATAAAATTTTCTTGTTTTTGCTATTTATTTAATTTAAAAAATTGATTTTTAAAATTAAATGCAATTTTCTTATCAAAGAGAAAATCAACATTTATTTAATTTTGTTTTTTTTTTGTATTTGCAACTAAGAAACTAAAATTAATACAATTTTTTGTAAACAGAACTATTACTTCGGTCTGAAAGACCTAAGTATTACATTCATGAGCTCAAAGTGAAATTCTTACCCCCACTTTTTTGGCATTTCTCGACGTTTTAGGACCTACTGATTCTAAAAAACCGATGCTTTGTTTATTTTTAACCTTGGATGGAGTCCTTTTATTTATAATAAAAAACAAATTTAATTCATCTGTTTATATATATATATTTCGTGGTTGATTATCCACATCTTCAGTATAGGTTTGTTACATTATCTGTCCAAAAATATTTTTAAAAAAACATTATAATTTGCATATCAATTTTACAAAAATCTTAACTTACTTGAAATTAACATGAAAACATTTTTTTTAAAAAACTTTTGAAAAACTAAAATATTTTGAAAAAACACAAAAATCTATTATAAATTAAAAATTTTAAGAGATTAAAAATATTAAAAAACAATTGTACTACAATGGATGTTCTTATCATAATGATGTTATCAACAAACTTATAATTTAATACATACGTCTATTTAATTTAAAAAACCAAGAGAGGTAATAATTTAAAATAACAGAAAGAGAGTTAATTATTTGATGCATTAATTTTGGTTATTAATGGAGAAACTTTTTTGTGTTGATCAATTATATTTTTGTATGACGTACTAATTCGATCTTTATCGATTTTATAGTTACATGTATTGGGTGTATGTAGTAATATTTGTGTAGATTCTAATAAGAGTCTTTTATGTTTATTATTCTCATTTCCAATAATTTCCGTTTCTTCATAATTAAACATATGTCCAGTGTTATTTACATGCGTAATCAATGCCGTTCTACTACTATCTGTATTCTTCCTTGTCCTATAATCATATTCATGTTGTTTAAGTCTTTTTTCTAGTTTTTTAGACGTTTCTCCTATGTAGTATGTATCGCAACCACTACAAGGGATACGATACACCGTACCTGATTTTTTATATTTGTCTATTTTTGTTTTATTATTCGTGAACAACGTATTTTTTAATTTATTGTGAGATTTAAATCCAAAAGAAAGTTGTGGGTTTGTATTTGCAAAAACTTTGCTTATGCTGTTAGACAACCCTTTTATGTACGTTAGGCTTTTAAAAACTTTTTCATTATTTTTTTGTTGTTTAGGCTCATTCGTTTTACTCTCATTATAACTGATTTTATATATTGTGTCATTAATTTGTTTTATGATTAGATTTTTTGGATAATTGTTTTTATATAAAATCTGTTCTACTTTTTTAATATTACTTTCCCAGAATTGTTGGTCACTTAATCTCAATACCCTTTCGATGAAGTTTCTAACCACATTAACTTTTTGCCAAAAAGGATGACATGAATGAAAATTTAAAAGGGATTGCGAAGATAATGGTTTCTGATACCAATCTGTTATGATGGTGTTATCTGTTTGTCGTTTTAACAGAATGTCTAGGTATGGAAGTATGCCGTTCTTTTCAACTTCTGTAGTAAACTGGATATCTGGATGAAAGGAATTAAACTTATGTAGGACCAACTCTACAAATTCCTCTGGAATGGTACACAGAATATCATCAACATATTTTTTGATAATTGTTGGTATTATCGGTATCTCTGGAATTACTGTATCAAACAACTCTTCCAGTACTATATCTGCTAAAATTGGTGCTAGCGGTGATCCCATTTGTAAGCCTTTCTTTTGTTTAATTAGTAAATCTTTATATGACAGAACAGCATATTCATCTACACAAAACCTTATCAAAATGAAAAACTCTTCTTTTTTTATGTTACAGATATTTTCAATCTTAGACCATTTTTGTTCGATGATATTGCACGCCAATTCAACCGGAACATTTGTAAACAGTGATACGACATCAAACGATACCAAAATCTCACCATCTTGCAATCTTGTATTCTTTACTATTTCTCTCAAATTCTGTGAATTCTTTAAGTTGTATTTGTTTGGTGTCGGTATGTTATTTAAAATATCAGCTAGGTATTTGGAAATGTTATATCCGGGGCTATTTATTGTTGAAACTATTGGTCTTAATGGAATATTTATTTTATGTAGTTTGGGAAGGCCATATATTCTTGATATTAAAGATGTGTCTGTTTTTAAATACTTGTACAGCTTTTCATCTATTATTTTCTGTTTGTATAATCTGGTTATTAATCTATTTTGTTTATTTTCTAATTTTGTGCACAACTTCTCGGCTGAAATATCCAACAGGTCATACGTTGTGTTATCACGTAATAGCGTTAACATTTTGTCATTATAATCATTTTTTGACATTAGCACAGTAATATTCCCTTTGTCACTGTACGTTACACATATATCTGGATTATTTTTCAAAAATGCTTTTGTTTCTTTTTCTGCTTTTAAAATAATTTTGTCTATTTTCGTTAGAGATGGATTACGGTTACTGTATTTTTCCAAATAATTTACCACTTTTGGTCTAATGATGTTTCTTTCCCGTTCTCTGATATCAAAATTTAATACATATTCTATTTCAGATATCAATACGTCAGTTGGTAAGTTTTCAAATGTTGTTGGTGTTGAAAAGTTTTTTCCGAAGCTTAATAGCATTTTTGTCAACACTGGAATGTCCACTGTTGTCAGATTTTTTATACAATCCTCATCATAGTAAATATCAACCTCAGATAGTTGATCATTCAATAAATTATCTAGTTTTCTGGATAACCTAATCTTATTATACCATATTATTTTGTAATACTTACTATTTTGGGAATGTATGAAATTGTATATCATATCTAATGGAAAACGACAAAGTAACTGATCATACTGAAACAACCGTTGATTCAAAATATAACGTTCCATATGTTGTGTTATCTTTATTTCGTAATTTAAACAATCTTTATTAATTTTGTCAATGAATTTTTTAATATCTGCAACATACGGGTGTTTGGTTTTCCTAAAATGTGCCTCAATCTTAGTAGTTTTATTATAAATGAAATTTGGATATACTTGATTCCTTCTACATTTTAACAAGAAAACTAATCTTGTTTTACATTTTGCTAGTTTGGTATTCAATTTCATGTAACTTTTGAAACAATACTGTCCTGTTTCTCCATATGTATTGCTGATATATTTAAGAAAATGGCTGTTATTATTTTGCATGTTTTCACCAATGCGTAATTTTTTAAAAAAGAAATATTTTTATCTGACTCCTAATTCTCAATCGATGCTTTGTTTATTTTTAACCTTGGATGGAGTCCTTTTATTTATAATAAAAAACAAATTTAATTCATCTGTTTATATATATATATTTCGTGGTTGATTATCCACATCTTCAGTATTAATAACCAGATTATACAAACAGAAAATAATAGATGAAAAGCTGTACAAGTATTTAAAAACAGACACATCTTTAATATCAAGAATATATGGCCTTCCCAAACTACATAAAATAAATATTCCATTAAGACCAATAGTTTCAACAATAAATAGCCCCGGATATAACATTTCCAAATACCTAGCTGATATTTTAAATAACATACCGACACCAAACAAATACAACTTAAAGAATTCACAGAATTTGAGAGAAATAGTAAAGAATACAAGATTGCAAGATGGTGAGATTTTGGTATCGTTTGATGTCGTATCACTGTTTACAAATGTTCCGGTTGAATTGGCGTGCAATATCATCGAACAAAAATGGTCTAAGATTGAAAATATCTGTAACATAAAAAAAGAAGAGTTTTTCATTTTGATAAGGTTTTGTGTAGATGAATGTGCTGTTCTGTCATATAAAGATTTACTAATTAAACAAAAGAAAGGCTTACAAATGGGATCACCGCTAGCACCAATTTTAGCAGATATAGTACTGGAAGAGTTGTTTGATACAGTAATTCCAGAGATACCGATAATACCAACAATTATCAAAAAATATGTTGATGATATTCTGTGTACCATTCCAGAGGAATTTGTAGAGTTGGTCCTACATAAGTTTAATTCCTTTCATCCAGATATCCAGTTTACTACAGAAGTTGAAAAGAACGGCATACTTCCATACCTAGACATTCTGTTAAAACGACAAACAGATAACACCATCATAACAGATTGGTATCAGAAACCATTATCTTCGCAATCCCTTTTAAATTTTCATTCATGTCATCCTTTTTGGCAAAAAGTTAATGTGGTTAGAAACTTCATCGAAAGGGTATTGAGATTAAGTGACCAACAATTCTGGGAAAGTAATATTAAAAAAGTAGAACAGATTTTATATAAAAACAATTATCCAAAAAATCTAATCATAAAACAAATTAATGACACAATATATAAAATCAGTTATAATGAGAGTAAAACGAATGAGCCTAAACAACAAAAAAATAATGAAAAAGTTTTTAAAAGCCTAACGTACATAAAAGGGTTGTCTAACAGCATAAGCAAAGTTTTTGCAAATACAAACCCACAACTTTCTTTTGGATTTAAATCTCACAATAAATTAAAAAATACGTTGTTCACGAATAATAAAACAAAAATAGACAAATATAAAAAATCAGGTACGGTGTATCGTATCCCTTGTAGTGGTTGCGATACATACTACATAGGAGAAACGTCTAAAAAACTAGAAAAAAGACTTAAACAACATGAATATGATTATAGGACAAGGAAGAATACAGATAGTAGTAGAACGGCATTGATTACGCATGTAAATAACACTGGACATATGTTTAATTATGAAGAAACGGAAATTATTGGAAATGAGAATAATAAACATAAAAGACTCTTATTAGAATCTACACAAATATTACTACATACACCCAATACATGTAACTATAAAATCGATAAAGATCGAATTAGTACGTCATACAAAAATATAATTGATCAACACAAAAAAGTTTCTCCATTAATAACCAAAATTAATGCATCAAATAATTAACTCTCTTTCTGTTATTTTAAATTATTACCTCTCTTGGTTTTTTAAATTAAATAGACGTATGTATTAAATTATAAGTTTGTTGATAACATCATTATGATAAGAACATCCATTGTAGTACAATTGTTTTTTAATATTTTTAATCTCTTAAAATTTTTAATTTATAATAGATTTTTGTGTTTTTTCAAAATATTTTAGTTTTTCAAAAGTTTTTTAAAAAAAATGTTTTCATGTTAATTTCAAGTAAGTTAAGATTTTTGTAAAATTGATATGCAAATTATAATGTTTTTTTAAAAATATTTTTGGACAGATAATGTAACAAACCTATACTGAAGATGTGGATAATCAACCACGAAATATATATATATAAACAGATGAATTAAATTTGTTTTTTATTATAAATAAAAGGACTCCATCCAAGGTTAAAAATAAACAAAGCATCGATTGAGAATTAGGAGTCAGATAAAAATATTTCTTTTTTAAAAGATTCTAAAAAAGCAAACAAAAAAAATGTGTGTCTGTCTGACGGCCGGCCGTCCGGCCGTCATTACCTACGCTGCAGGAAAAACTACTGGAGGGATTTCAAAATTTTTTTTCTAAAAATAGGTATACTCAAGGGACAGGTCCGAAAGGACGATGTGTTCGATAACTGTACCGGAAGTGTGTCAAAAAAATCATTAAGTGTGTCAAAACAAGGAAATTTGCTTATTTTTGGCTTAAAAAACGTTCATTTTAAGTGATTACGAGTAGGAACATTGAATTTGGAGAAATCTTGATGGTCGGGATTGGTATGTGAGATCAAAAACTAGATTATTGCATTATAAGTTTGTCAAAAAAAGTTGTCAAGTGTGTCAAAAGAAAGATTTTTATTTATTTTTTTACCTAATTTTTTGGAAAAAATATAAAATTAATTAGTTTGCTTAAAATGAAGTTTTATTATTAGTATTGAGAATTATGGCATTATAAGTTTGTCAACAAAATGTTGTCAAGTGTCTCAAAAGAAAGGTTTTTATTTATTTTTTACCCAATTTTTTTAGAAAAAAATAAAATTAATAGTTCGTATGACATGATATTTTATTATTATTATAGAGAATTATGGCATTATAAGTTTGTCAAAAAATAATGTCAAGTGTGTCAAAAAATGATTTCATTTAATTTTTTAGCCAATATTTTGGGAAAAAAAATGTAGCTGTTTTTATGACGTAAATGTAATTTAAAATGAAATTGGACTTGGAAATTTTTGAATTTGTTGTAGTTTTTGAAATATTTTTGGAATTTTGAAAAAGTTTGTATTTTTGATTTTGTAATAATTTTTGCAATATTTTTAGAATTTCGGAAAAAGTTTTAATTTTTGATTTTGTAAGAATTTTTGAAATATTTTTAGAATTTTGAAAAATTTTTAATTTTTGATATTATTATAATTTTTGGAATTTTGAAAAAAGTTTGTATTTTTGATTTTGTAATAATTTTTGCAATATGTTTAGAATTTTGGAAAAAGTTTCAATTTTTAAGAATTTTTGAAATATTATTGGAATTTAGAAAATATTTAAATATTTGATTTTATTCTAATATTTGGAATATTTTTGGAATTTTGAAAAAGTTTGATTTTATTTAATTTAACAATATTTTTGGAATTTTGATTATAATTTTCCGGCAACGTATTGATGTTTCGTGTTAGTTTTGTAATAAATTTTTAAACAGAGAATAAAAACTTGTACTTCAACAAAGAGTTATGTTTGATATACATCGCTGCTTAAAACTAAACACAATGTCCTCATAAAAGTTTTTTGCCTAAAACTATATCAAAATCCTTAACCCAGACCGAAGTCTTGATATCTCAGAGCTGTGAGATTTCAGCCCCTCCATATTTTTTCTATTAATATTGGTTATTATTATTTGAATTTTACAAGAAAATTGTAATTAAGGACCTAATCGGTTTGGCACATCGGTTTACATTAGTCCAAACGTATTAGTAGTCCGTACGTACAAGTATTATCAAAGTGAAAAGGTTAAGCTTTGACATTGGCGTCTCAGGTACCCATCTGATTTTTGTATCCGAGGGAAAAAGAGAGAAAGAAAAAAGAGAAGGAGATAAAGCGATATGAGGAGAGAAAAGAGGAAGGTGGTGAGCGAGAGAGAAGAAGAATGTGGAAGACAAAGAATGTGGTAGAAAAAGAATGTGATAGTATGAAAGTACGAGTGAGAGGGTGGCTTGGCATTCTCTTCAATTTAAAATTGAAGTGTTCTTTCCCGTAGAGACAGACACGTTTTTGAAATAACTATGAATAAGGTACAATTAACTTTTAATCATTAACATAAATTCAAAAATAATTCCAATCCGCATACCTTTGTAAATAAAATAAAAACGATAGCCTTGCATTTCAAATAAAATAAATTTTCTCATTTAATTTGTTTAGCTGCTCGATATGGACGAAGAAAATGTTGAAATTGTATTTGATGAAAAGCTCAACCCGAAGCGACTTTAGAACTAGTAACACAGAATGAAATTATAATTACACAGACGAGTATAAAATGAATATTGAGATATCGATTTCATCGGTTACCGGTGTATTATGGCAAGCATTCAATGCACTCAAATTAGCGTTATGTGGAATAAGTTTGTATAAAGAAAAATAATGTTCAAAACGAGACTTAATTAGAACGGTTACAAAAGAGATTAAAATTCTTCTACAATATTCTTCAAAGCATAAGTCAGAAGAATCAATCTTCATCGTTCATCATCGAACAAAAATCTTTGTGGTGTATTTTCTTTCGGAACAAAAAAATCAAATCCTTGATAGTCAGGTAATTTGTCTTTCTTTGATTAAAAAAAAAAACAATATGAAACCAATTTACATCTCATTAGATTTCAAAACCAGCCAGCAAATTTTTAAACGTTCTCGAAGAAATGATGAAATCACTTTGTTATCATGTACGATTTAGTGCTCCCGAAGAATTGGAAAGACAAAATATTTATTTTCAAAATAGGATACAAACAGAAATTTTCGGAAATAAATTCGAATTATGTATATGTTGTCTTGGAATTTTAAATTAATATTTTTTTTAGTATTAGCTCCGAAAAATGATTACTTTTAGAACTGTTTAGAGTCCGCAAAATTGTATTTTAGCGGCCCACCTAGTACTTAAAGTCGTTATGACAACACTTTAGCGGATTCAAAATTTGTTTTCATTTTATATTATAATTATTTTCAAATTATAATCACAATTGCTTTGAAAAGTTTTGATCAAATCTCAAATTTTTAGGTACGCAAGAATACAAATTAAGCAATAAATTAGAAAAAAAAAATCCTAAGAGCTAATACTAAAAAACGTTGTATGCAACACGTACGCAAATGGATTTAGCAGACTCATCTTCATATTACAGACTCGGCTAGCGCCTCGTCCGGAAACATTACGATTCGTCCGCTAAAACCTTATTTTGCGTACTTGTTACATAAACTACTATTAAACTATTTAATTCATAAAATGTTAGTATGCCATTTTTTCAATCAAAATTTAAAGAATGAATAATTGTTTTTTTATTCGCCTACATATTAAAGTGTTGCTTTATTACTGTGATTTGCGGCTTTAAAGTATCACTTTTCAACTATTTATTTTGTTGTCATAGCTACGTCCAAAAAAGTAAAAAGTATTTGTATTTGTTTAAATTCTATGAAAAATAAAAATGTTTATCAAAGCAACCCTCAAATTCAAAATTTCATTATCCAATTAAAATAGTTGTTTTCATTTGTTGTCATAGCTACACAATAATTTGGAAAAAATAATAAATATTTTGTCAAAGGTAACTTGTTCCACATAGTTTTATTTTAAAATTTATGAAAATTTATAATTTTAATTTAGAATAGACTACTTTTCTTAAAATATTTTACTTGCGGCGAATAAAAAATAGTATATGATGCACGGACGTAAGCTATTTTGGACTTAATGTGGGTGCAAACTCCACATCCGTCCAAAATCTTTAGCTTTACGTCCTAGCATCATAATGTACTATTTTTCTTTTTAAATATATGAATGAAAAATAATCAGAACTCTAGCTGATCAGTTCGGATATATGAAAAATTAGCGATCAAATAGGTTAGAGATCAAATAAGCTTACTTGAAAACTTATTTGATCGCCAATTTTTCATATATATCCGAACTGATCAGCTAGAGTTCTGATTATTTTTCATTCATATATTTAAAAAGAAAAATTAAAAATTATATGCTAGCATATCTCATTACCACTTTATGAAATCATTGCTTCTACGTCAACAAAATGTCTACGCAAAAACTTTATTTATAAGCGTAGCGAAGCACGCTGGGCCCTCCTAGTATTAATAAATTACCTCTCTTAAGCTGGAAAGACCACCTGAGCAGAATCGACTCGGACCTTTTGCATTATTTAGTACTTATTTTGTACTAATTTGTACCACCAATAAAAATTTTGTACCACGTGCCGTTACGACAAAACCCGTGGCGCTGCTAGCTTAATATTAAGCTAGAAAGACCACCTGAGCAGAATCGACTCGGACCTTTTGCATTATTTAGTACTTATTTTGTACTAATTTGTACCATCAAGAAAAATTTTGTACCACGTGCCGTTACGACAAAACCCGTGGCGCTGCTAGCTTAATATTAAGCTAGAAAGACCACCTGCGCAGAATCGACTCGGACCTTTTGCATTATTTAGTACCTATTTTGTACTAATTTGTACCACCAATAAAAATTTTGTACCACGTGCCGTTTAGGAGAAAACTACCCCTAATTAATTTTAGCCTTTCAAGCAAAGTAGGCTTTTGCATGAGCAGACCCGATCGTCACTTTCAAATTAAAACTATTATAGTTTGTACCGATAAAATATGAACTTTCAGATTTTGTACCCCTTGCCGTTTAGGAGAAAACTACCCCTAATTAGCTCTAGCCTCACAAGCAAATTAGGCTTCTGCATGAGCAGACCCGATCGTCAATTCTACATTAGAACCACTATAGTTTGTACCGATAAAAAATGAGCTTTCAGATTTTGTACCCCTTGCCGTTTAGGAGAAAACTACCCCTAATTATAACTTTAGCCTCACAAGCCAATTTAGCTTTTGCATGAGCAGACCCGTTCGTCACTTCTAAATTAGAACCATTATAGTTTGTACCGATGAAATATGAACTTTCAGATTTTATACCCCTTGCAGTTTAGGAGAAAACTACCCCTAATTAACTCTAGCCTCGCAAGCAAAGTAGGCTTTTGCATGAGCGAACCCGATCATCACTTCTAAATTAGAACCATTATAGTTTGCACCGATAAAATATGAACTTTCAGATATTGTACCCCTTTACGTTCAGGAGAAAACTACCCTTAATTAACTCTAGCCTCACAGGCAAAGTAGGCTTTTGCATGAGCAGACCGGATCGTCACTTCTAAATTTGAATCATTAAAGTTTGTACCGATAAAATATGAACTTTCAGATTTTGTACCTCCTGCCGTTTAGGAGAAAACTACCCCTAATTAACTCTAGCCTCCCAAGCAAATTTAGCTTTTGCATGAGCAGACCCGATCTTCACTTCTAAATCAGAACCATTATAGTTTGCACCGATAACAAATGAACTTTCTGATTTTGTACCCCTTGCCGTTTAGGAGAAAACTACCCCTAATTAACTCTAGCCTCTCAAGCAAAGTAAGCTTTTGCATGAGCAGACCCGATCGTCACTTCTAAATTAGAATCATTATAGTTTGTACCGATAAAATATGAGCATTCAGATTTTGTACCCCTTGCCGTTTAGGAGAAAACTACCCCTAATTAACTTTAGCTTCGGAAGCAAATTTAGCTTTTGCATGGGCATATCAGATCGTCACTTCTAAATTAGAATCATTATAGTTTGTACCGATAAAATATGAACTTTCAGATATTGTACCCCTTGCCGTTTAGGAGAAAACTACCCCTAATTAACTTATGCCTCAGAAGCAAAGTAGGGTTTTACATGAGCAGACCCAATCGTCACTTATAAATTAGAACCATAATAGTTTGTACCGATAAAATATGACCTTTCAGATTTTGTACCCCTTGCCGTTTAGGAGAAAACTAGCCCTAATTAACTTATGCCTCAGAAGCAAAGTAGGGTTTTACATGAGCAGACCGGATCGTCACTTCTAAATTATAATCATTACAGTTTATACCGATAAAATATGAACTTTCAGATTTTGTTCCCCTTGCCGTTTAGGAGAAAACTACCCCTAATTAACTCTAGCCTCACAGGCAAAGTAGAGTTTTGCATGAGCAGACCGGATCGTCACTTCTAAATTATAATCATTATAGTTTGTACCGATAAAATATGAACTTTCAGATTTTGTACCCCTTTACGTTTAGGAGAAAACTACCCCTAATTAACTCCAGCCTCACAAGCAAAGTAAGCTTTTGCATGAGCAGACCGGATCAACGCTTCTATATTTGAATCATTATAGTTTGTAGCGATAAAATATGGACTTTCAGATTTTGTACCCCTTGCCGTTTAGAAGAAAACTACCCCTAATTAACTTATGCCTCATAAGCAAAGTAGGGTTTTACATGAGCAGACCGGATCGTCACTTCTAAATTATAAACATAGTTTGTACCGATAAAATATGAACTTTCAGATTTTGTACCCCTTGCCGTTTAGGAGAAAACTACCCCTAATTAGCTTCAGCTTCGGAAGCAAATTTAGCTTTTGCATGAGCAGACCCGATCGTCACTTCTAAATTAGAACCATTATAGTTTGCACCGATAAAATATGAACTTTCAGATTTTGTACCCCTTGCAGTTTAGGAGAAAACTACCCCTAATTAGCTCTAGCCTCACAAGCAAAGTAGGCTTTTGCATGAGCAGACCCGATCGTCACTTCTAAATTTGAATGGTTAAAGTTTGTACCGATAAAATATGAACTTTTAGATTTTGTACCCCTTGCCGTTTAGGAGAAAACTACCCCTAATTAACTTAAGCCTCCCAGGCAAATTAAGCTTTTGCATGAGCAGACCCGATCTTCACTTCTAAATTAGAACCATTATAGTTTGCACCGATAAAAAAAGATTTTTCTGATTATGTACCCCTTGACGATTAGGAGAAAACTACCCCTAATTAACTCTAGCCTCTCAAGCAAAGTAAGCTTTTGCATGAGCAGACCCGATCGTCACTTCTAAATTTGAATCATTATAGTTTGTACCGATGAAATATGAGCATTCAGATTTTATACCCCTTGCTGTTTAGGAGAAAACTACCCCTAATTAACTCTAGCCTCTCAAGCAAAGTAAGCTTTTGCATGAGCAGACCCGATCGTCACTTCCAAATTAGAATCATTATAGTTTGCGCCGATAAAATATGAGCATTCAGATTTTGTTCCCCTTGCCGTTTAGGAGAAAACTACCCCTAATTAACTTTAGCTTCGGAAGCAAATTTAGCTTTTGCATGAGCAGATCAGATCGTCACTTCTAAATTAGAATCATTATAGTTTGTACCGATAAAATATGAACTTTCAGATATTGAACCCCTTGCCGTTTAGGAGAAAACTACCCCTAATTAACTTATGCCTCAGAAGCAAAGTAGGCTTTTACATGAGCAGACCCGATCGTCACTTATAAATTAGAACCATTATAGTTTGTACCGATAAAATATGAACTTTCAGATTTTGTACCCCTTGCCGTTTAGGAGAAAACTACCCCTAATTAACTTATGCCTCAGAAGCAAAGTAGGGTTTTACATAAGCAGACCGGATCGTCACTTCTAAATTATAATCATTACAGTTTGTACCGATAAAATATGAACTTTCAGATTTTGTACTCCTTGCCGTTTAGGAGAAAACTACCCCTAATTTACTCTAGCCTCATAAGCAAAGTAGGCTTCTGCATGAGCAGACCCGATCATTACTTATTAATTCGAACCATTATAGTTTGTACCGAAAAAATATGAGCGTTCAGATTTTGTACCCCTTGCCGCTTAGGAGAAAACTACCCCTAATTAACTCTAGCCTCACAAGCAAAGTCGAGTTTTGCATGAGCAGACCGGATCGTCACTTCTAAATTATAATCATTATAGTTTGTACCGATAAAATATGAACATTCAGATTTTGTACCCCTTTACGTTTAGGAGAAAACTACCCCTAATTAACTCTAGCCTCTCAAGCAAAGTAAGCTTTTGCATGAACATACCGGATCGTCGCTTCTAAATTTGAATCATTATAGTTTTTTTTTTTAATAATAATAAGCTTAATTTTTGTTTCTTCAAAAAAATTATACATACTAAATGTTCTATTTAAGCTTAACTACAAAAAAAACAATGGACCAGCGGTCCGTCTGTTCGCTTGCATAATAAATACCAAATTAAAACAATTCAAGAATATTAGAACCTAAATATTTTGGACAGCAAAAATGAATAGAAGAATATCATAAAGACATTCATATGTATATAAACATTAGTAGATTCAATCTCTGTTGGTTGGACATTCTCTTTTCTTTCTCTTTTGTTAGTAATTAAACTCATTAATGAGTTGGTTTCTATAATTCCAGGCTTCCAGGCAAAAATTATACAGATCCTTCCAGTTTCTATATCCATTTAGCACATCAAAAACATCCTGCCGAGACAATGCATCGTACCCAAAGTACCGTTTCCTGATTGTTCCAAGAACTGGACAGATAGCAACAAAGTGGATAGCATCTTCACGTATATTGAGATTGCATATAGAACAGTTTTGGGCATTGCCTGATTGCCAAGGCCGGTAATTGAGGTTTATCAGATCTCCTCGTATTTTAAAGATCCAACTTTGCATCCGTACATCCATAGTTGTAAGTAGGTAATGACGCTCATCCAGGTTAAGAGCAAAGGTGCTATAGGCGTAATGATTTTTTGAAACTCGGGCTTTTTCCATGTTCGAAATTACAGATTGGGTTCTCACTTTTGCCAGAATACTGTTCAGTTCAATTGTTAATGTGCAAATATCCCCTACAGATTCACGCAGTGTGCACAGATGCATTGTAGCTAGACTTTGCCAGCCTCTAAACCAGGATGTTTTATTTCTTATAATCTCATTAGCCAGAAATCGAGGTAGTCTCTCTGTTGATAGCTGCAACACGTTTACTATGTACTTGAAGTGTAGTTTGAGTGTATGCACAAAAATTTCACTTCTATTCGTTTCCAATAATAGCATGTAGTTTGGTGTGTTCCTCGGCAGTCCTAGAATTTTCTTAATAAAGAACCTCTGCAATTTTTCCACTTGGTCATAGGCTTCCCAACCCCAAATCTGGCATCCGTAGCACATTATTGATCTACTAACTGCATCAAAGACCTGCATTTTGGCTGCAATTGGAACCGTTGATGTTGTTACAAGATCCTTCCACACCACATTTAGCGCTTGTTTGGCATAGGTTAATTGCTGATCCATGTGTGAACTCATTGAAAACTGTGGGGTCAAGATCATACCAAGATATTTGTAAGAATTTACCACTTCAATCGCTTGGCCATTCAGCCACCAGTTTTCTATCGCTGCTTTCTTTCCACCATTGCTAAATATCATTATCTTCGATTTACCTAAGTTAATAATTAAGTTCCACATGTTGCAATACTCTTCCAGGCGATTTATCATCTTCTGCAATACTTCGGGGCTTGGCGCCAAAAGCACTATATCATCTGCAAACATCAAGACTTTAATTCGAAGATCACCAATAAGTATTCCTCCACACAGAAAGTCAACTAAGTCGTTCAAATCAGTCGTTCGAATCATTATAGTTTGTAGCGATAGAATATGGACTTTCAGATTTTATACCCCTTGCCGTTTAGGAGAGAACTACCCCTAATTTACTGTAGCCTCCCAAGCAAATTTAGCTTTTGCATGAGCAGACCCGATCTTCACTTCTAAATCAGAACCATTATAGTTTGCACCGATAAATACTGAACTTTCAGATTTTGTACCCCTTTCCGTTTAGGAGAAAACTACCCCTAATTAACTCTAGCCTCACAAGCAAAGTAGGCTTTTGCATGAGCAGACCCGATCGTCACTTCAAATAAGAACTAAGAGGATAAGAACTATTATAATTTAAGAACTATTATAATTTGTTCCGATAAAATATGAACTTTCAGATTTTGTACCCCTTGCCGTTTAGGAGAAAACTACCCCTAATTAACTTTTGCCTCTTAAGCAAAGTAGGGTTTTACATGAGCAGACCGGATCGTCACTTCTAAATTATAATCATTATAGTTTGTGCCGAAAAAATATGAACTATCAGATTTTGTACCCCTTGCCGTTTAGGAGAAAACTACCCCTAATTAGCTTTAGCTTCGGAGGCAAATTTAGCTTTTGCATGAGCAGACCCGATCGTCACTTCTAAATTAGAACCATTATAGTTTGCACCGATAAAATATGAACTTTCAGATTTTGTACCCCTTGCAGTTTAGGAGAAAACTACCCCTAATTAGCTCTAGCCTCGCAAGCAAAGTAGGCTTTTGCATGCGCAGACCCGATCGTCACTTCTACATTAGAACCACTATAGTTTGTACCGATAAAATATGAACTTTCAGATTTGGTACCCCTTGCCGTTTAAGAGAAATCTACCCCTAATTAACTTATGCCTCACAAGCAAAGTAGAGTTTTGCATGAGCAGACCGGATCGTCACTTCTAAATTATAATCATTACAGTTTGTACCGATAAAATATGAACTTTCAGATTTTGTACCCCTTGCCGTTTAGAAGAAAACTACCCCTAATTAACTCTAGCCTCATAAGCAAAGTAGGCTTTTGCATGAGCAGACCCGATCATTACTAATTAATTCGAACCATTATAGTTTGTACCGATAAAATATGAGCGTTCAGATTTTGTACCCCTTGCCGTTTAGGAGAAAACTACCCCTAATTAACTCTAGCCTCAGAAGCAAAGTAGAGTTTTGCTTGAGCAGACCGAATCGTCACTTCACTACCCCTAATTAATTCTAGCCTCCGAAGCAAATTTAAATTTTGTATGAGCAGAAACGATCGTCACTTCTATATTAGAATCACTATAGTTGTACCGATAAAATATGAACTTTCAGATTTTGTGCTTCTTGCCATTTAGGAGAAAACTACCCCTAATTAACTCTAGCCTCACAAGCAATGTAGAGTTTAGCATGAGCAGACCCGATCATTACTTCTTAATTCGAACCATTATAGTTTGTACCGATAAAATATGAACTTTCAGATTTTGTACCCCTTGCCGTTTAGAAGAAAACTCTCCCTAATTAACTCTAGCCTCACAAGCAAAGTAGGGTTTTGCATGAGCAGACCGGATCATTACTTCTAAATTAGAATCATTATAGTTTGTACCGATAAAATATGAACATTCAGATTTTGTACCCCTTGCTGTTTAGGAGAAAACTACCCCTAATTAACTTACGCCTTAGCAGCAAAGTAGGGTTTTACATGAGCAGACCCGATCGTCACTTCTAAATTAGAACCATTATAGTTTGTATCGATAAAATATGAACTTTCAGATTTTGTACCCCTTGCCGTTTAGAAGAAAACTACCCCTAATTAACTCTAGCCTCATAAGCAAAGTAGGCTTTTGCATGAGCAGACCCGATCATTACTTCTTAATTCGAACCATTATAGTTTGTACCGATAAAATATGAGCGTTCCGATTTTGTACCCCTTGCCGCTTAGGAGAAAACTACCCCTAATTAACTCTAGCCTCAGAAGCAAAGTAGAGTTTTTGCATGAACATACCGGATCGTCGCTTCTAAATTTGAATCATTATAGTTTGTAGCGATAGAATATAGACTTTCAGATTTTATACTCCTTGCCGATTAGGAGAGAACTACCCCTAATTTACTGTAGCCTCCCAAGCAAATTTAGCTTTTGCATGAGCAGACCCGATCTTCACTTCTAAATTATAATCATTATCCCCTAATTAGCTCTAGCCTCGCAAGCAAAGTAGGCTTTTGCATGCGCAGACCCGATCGTCACTTCTACATTAGAACCACTATAGTTTGTACCGATAAAATATGAACTTTCAGATTTGGTACCCCTTGCCGTTTAAGAGAAATCTACCCCTAATTAACTTATGCCTCACAAGCAAAGTAGAGTTTTGCATGAGCAGACCGGATCGTCACTTCTAAATTATAATCATTACAGTTTGTACCGATAAAATATGAACTTTCAGATTTTGTACTCCTTGCCGTTTAGGAGAAAACTACCCCTAATTTACTCTAGCCTCATAAGCAAAGTAGGCTTCTGCATGAGCAGACCCGATCATTACTTATTAATTCGAACCATTATAGTTTGTACCGAAAAAATATGAGCGTTCAGATTTTGTACCCCTTGCCGTTTAGGAGAAAACTACCCCTAATTAACTCTAGCCTCACAATCAAAGAAAAAAAAAAAAAAAAGTGATCGCATGAGCAGACCGGATTGTCACTTCTAAATAAGAATCATTATAGTTTGTACCGATAAAATATGAACTTTCAGATTTTGTACCCCTTGTCGTTTAGGAGAAAACTACCCCTAAATAACTCTAGCCTCATAAGCAAAGTTAGGTTTTGCATAAGCAGACCGGATCTTCACTTCTAAATTAGAATCATTATAGTTTGTACCGATGAAATATGAACTTTCAGATTTTGTAACCATTTTCGTTAAAGAGAAAACTACCTCTAATTAACTCTAGCCTCACAAGCAAAGTAGGCTTTTGCATGAGCAGACCCGATCGTCACTTCTAAATTCGAACCATTATAGTTTGTACCGATAAAATATGAACTTTCAGATTTTGTACCCCTTGCCGTTTAGGAGAAAACTACCCCTAATTAACTCTAGCCTCACAATCAAAGTAAGTGATCGCATGAGCAGACCGGATTGTCACTTCTAAATAAGAATCATTATAGTTTGTACCGATAAAATATGAACTTTCAGATTTTGTACCCCTTGTCGTTTAGGAGAAAACTACCCCTAAATAACTCTAGCCTCAAAAGCAAAGTTAGGTTTTGCATGAGCAGACCTGATCGTCACTTCTCAATTAGAATCGTTAGAGTTTGTACCGATAAAATATGAACTTTCAGATTTTGTACCACTTGCCGTTTAGGAGTAAACTACCCCTAATTAACTCTAGCCTCACAGGCAAAGTAGGCTTTTGCATGAGAAGACCCGATCGTCACTTCTGAACTAGAACCATTATAGTTTGTACCGATAAAATATGAACTTTCAGATTTTGTACCCCTTGCCGTTTAGGAGAAAACTACCCCTAACTACCTCTAGCCTCACAAGCAAAGTAGAGTTTTGCATGAGCAGACCCGATTATCACTTCTACATTAGAACCATTATAGTTTGCACCGATAAAATATGAACTTTCAGATTTTATGCTTCTTGCCGTTTAGGAGAAAACTACCCCTAATTAACTCTAGCCTCACAATCAAAGAGGGGTTTTGCATCAGCATACCGGATCGTCACTTCTAAATTAGAATCATTATAGTTCGTATAACGATAAAATATTAACTTCCAGATATTGTACCCCTTGCCGTTTAGGAGAAAACTACCCTTAATTAACTTCAGTCTGGCAGAGGTGTACCACGATAGCAAATGTCTGACAATGGCTGACGTGAGTTCTAATACTATCCCGAAGAATATATAAAAAAATTACCTTTTATACTTTAACGCAACTTTGGAGGCCCCTTTGTTACCTGCTCCCTGCCATGGCCACCATGATCCAAGCTTCATATGTCGCCAATCGTTCCTACCTAAGTAGGGGGTTTGCGTAGAAAAACTTTCAGCTTTTATAAAATAACGAAGGTCTGGCCGTCGCGGGCTCTTGCTCTATTAGGTAATTTAGAAGAATTATACTGTAGTGAAATTGTATCTTATTTAAAATTTTCTTTTGTTGATCCGATGATTTTTTTTGCTGGGTTTTGATTATGTTTTTTTTTTGTAATATTAAACAGTTTTTTTTGAATTTACAAAAGTTTTCGTTGTTCTTGGTGGATGATAATGTTCGTTGCAGAATTTAATATGATATATTAAGTTTTCTTTTGATTGGTTAGAGGATTTTGTAGGACTTAAGATAATCAGGGGAGACTTATAACAACATATAGCACACTAGTCTCCATGGGTGGATTTAATGGGGAAAAGTGCTAGACACCTTCTACCTAGTGACTAAATATGGTGTTTCTTTTGTGTTGTTTTATTTCGTTTTGGTTTCTACAACAAGATTGACTCAGAACACCTTTTAGGTAAAAAGCAGCACTCTCATGCTTTTACGAAATGCCTAAGACATCCCGATACCCACTTTTCACTGATCTACTAGCCAAGGCAGATGTGCTGCGTCTTAAGGTAATTAATTTCGTAGAAGGAATTCTGTTCGCAATTCTCTCTGCGATAGAGAGAATTTTTATTCATTCCGCGACATTCTATTTATAATTTCGGTCACTGGGCGATTTCTACTATATTAAAATATTCCACAACATGGTATAAGTGAAAATGAATTGTTTGCAAAATTTATGAAAAATATGTGACAGAGGAAAAGCTTAAGAATTGGCACAATGAGTCTATTTCTAGAGAAAAAAATCCCTTTTAAAAATGAATGATAGCAACCGATGAAGCCGTTTTCTATTCTTTCCTAAGCAGGTTTTTAATGAGAATTAGTGGGTTTGAATCGATCCTCTTTTCCGATAGAAACGGCAGGAATAATCATTATCGTGAAACAATGAGCCTACAGAAAGTGTATTCTTAAGGTGATCAGTCGTCCTCCTTTTGAAAGGACAATTCTGCTTTTGTAGGTTCTGTCCTTCCTCGGAATATGTCCTCGTAGCTGTCCTAGCGATTTTAAAACTAATCTGTTAATCTCTGTATTCAGAGACGTTTTTATATTAGCCATTTATCAATTCAATTTAATTTTTTTAACAAAGTATTGGAATTGTTCAATCGAAAGGGTGTTACTACACCTATCTACACATATCTTTGATTATCCGCCAAAAATGATTGAACTGTTAACTGGGTTAGCAGTTTGGTGCAGTCAATGTATATAGCCCAGATTTTGCTGCATCTGACTATCATTTATTCCTGTCTTTGGAAATAATCTTTGATGAGAAAAAGCTTGCCGATAAAAGAGTCAACAAAAATCACTTGAATAAAAAGATAAGCTTAAATAAAAAAACTAAGAATAACAGAACTATCCTGCAATTTTCATAAATGAATTTAATTAAAAGTAAAACCTACAAATATGCAATTTGCAATCAAAACTACATTCCACATCACACGATGTTGCTAGGCTTGCCACCTATACGTTTTTGGAGCGTATAATACGTTTTTTTTATCAAAAATATTTGTGAATACGCTATACGTACGTTTTTTGAAAATATTCATATATAATATCACGAGTCGTCAAATAATAATCGATTATTTTTCATAATCATTATTACGAATGTCATTTGAGGTCCCGAGTGCGCGTAGCGCACGATGGAAATTTTTAACCTTAAATGGCATGACTGCTAATGTTGAAAAATAATCGACTAATAATTTGGTCACGAGTTGTATTTAGCAGACAATTTAACGAACAGAAATAGTAACATTATTTCATACAACATAATCCTTTGTTGTCAAAGAAAATTAAATATTATTTCATCTTAGTAGGCGCATAAATGTTATAAATTTGTAATTTATTTTTGACAAATAAACATAAACATGCAATCATTTATGAATGAAAACGGACATTTTTACTATTTGCGAATTGCATTTTCACATAATTTTGTATGTGAATTTTTGTTTTAAATTAATATATTAAGTAGGCCGAAAATATTCGAAAATATTCGCTGTTCCTTCCCACCAGAGAAAAATAATCGAAACAATTCGTTTTGATTTGTTAAAAAATAGTAAATGAAGCGTTTTTATTGGACCTTATCGAAACTTTATTTAGTGAGTTGAATTGTCAAAAATATACGCCTTTTTTGGTTATAAAAAGTTAAATTCAGTTATTTTCATAAATACGTAGCCTAAATGAAGTTTTTCCCTTATTAACTGTAATGAATTGCAGAGAAAAGTGGACTGAATATTCTAAAATCAACACAAACGCACTTGAATGACTTAAAATTTGCAAATTTGTGTTTGCAGGCCAGTTAATAAATTTAATTGTTTTGTTGAACGCATTTTTAGCGTGATGGGAAATATATGGACTTACAAATCAAAAGGCTTCATACCGATATGGTGAAATCAGAATTATTTAAGCATTTCAACTACAGATGAGTTGCACTGAATTTGCTAATTTTATTAAGAAAAACGATATATATATATATATATATATATATATATATATATATATATATATATATATATATATATATATATATATATCTGTAGGTGGGAGGTAAACTACACCAAGTCCAATATTTTCAAAATACGTTTTTTCATACTGTTAGAATCAGGATTTTGTTCTCTACCGAGAGGTTAATAGCACTGAGTCCTTACTAGTGTAGTTTTCGAGATAGGACAATTTTAAATAGTCCAAGTCCATAGTAAATAGTCCATTTTCAAACAGTTTTTTGGCTTTCCTGTAAAATTTTAAAAATGTGACTTGGTGTAGTTTACCTCCCACCTACAGATATATATATATATATATATATATATATATATATATATATATATATATATATATATATATATATATATATATGTATATATATATATATATATATATATATATATATATATATATATATATATATATATATATATATATATATATATATATATATATATATATATATATATATATATATATATATATATATATATATATATATATATATATATATATATATATATATATATATATAATTTAAATATATTAATTTAAATTACATTTCACAGTCTTACCATATTCGCCATATAATGTTCTGATTTTAAAGCGTTGTCTAAAGCTTTCGCATCCTCATGTGTTGCCACTTTGTTAAATGTACATGTCGAGAAACTTCGTTGTATAGGATTTGAATCTTTCATTGATTCAATCCAACCTCCTTTCATTAAATTCTCAATTTGAGTAAACACTTTTGTTAAACCAGAATTAAGTTGACCCTTAACATCTTTTAATTCCTCCATTAAAATCTCTTGGTTTTTGGTTATTGTTTTTTGGTTTTCCAATACCTTATGCCACATTATATTATTGTTGCCATGTTGTGTTACGTAATTATATCCATTACATGCTTAGGGCTTTCTTCGATTTCTTGGACTTCTTCGATACTAAAAATTTTCTGGCTTGCGATAGGGGGTAAATAAACAATTTGCTCATTTTTGATACACTCTTCTACAATATCCTCAATGTTTTGTTGAGGTGATCTGGACACATAAGGAGTTTTGAATCTCTTATGATGCGTTGGTTCATCCTGACCATCACTTTCATTGTCATCCTCGGTTGCCGTTGTAACATTTTTACCCAATAGCTCTTCCTCGTGCTGCTCTGCTACTTCATACGATTTCAGTTTCCTCTTTTTTACTAAGCAACGGCTAGCAGTCCATGTAGATTTATCAGGTTTGGCATAGGGATTTTTCATGATAAGATTACGCTTTCTTGTACTCCAACTACTCGGTGGGAACCAAAGAACACCATTTTCCTCGAATAATTCGGGTATGATTGTGAGAACATAACCTCGCTTCTGCACTTCTTGCACTATTTTGAACGACATCGATCACATTCACTACACTATTTTACGCGTATTGTTTAATTTGGTTACAAGTAGGATCACATTAAAGTTTTAAATAAAGATCCCACTAAATTATATGTAAAAAATATCAATGACATGATTAATTTGTGCAACAATTTATTTGATTACAAAACTAAATTAAGCCTAAAACAAATGAATGCAAAAGCACCTGAATTTAAAGGTTTGCCGAAACTTCATAAAGAAAATATTCCAATAAGACCGCTGATAAATTATACTACCGCACCCACATACAAAATTGCAAAATTTATTACCAAAATTATTAGTTCCAATATTATATTTAATAATAATTATTCAGTTAAAAATAATTTAGATTTTATTGAAAAAATTAACAACATTAAATTAATACCACAATACAAAATGATCTCTTTCGATATTTCTAATATGTATACTAACATACCCGTTTCTGATACCATCAAAATTTTGGAAGATAATTTGAAGAATACAGGAACTTTAAGTGATTGCAAAATTCTTGAACTAATATCATTAATGAAAATTATTTTAAATCAAAATTATTTTACTTTCAACAAACAATTTTTTAGTCAAGAAGAAGGACTTGCAATGGGTTCACCATTAAGTGGATTATTAGCCAATATATACCTTAACTATTTTGAAAATAAATTTATTTTTCCTAACTTAAATAAATATCAAAATTTGATTATTTCATATTCAAGATACGTTGATGACATATTTTTATTATTTAATGGAACTTCACGGCAAATTGAAATTTTCAAAAATTATTTGAATAAAATTAACAAAAAGATACAATTTACTCTTGAAATTGAAAAAGACAACATGTTAAACTTTTTGGATTTAACCATATCAAAGAATAATAACAATTTTGAGTTTAAAATTTATAGAAAACCTACTACAACTGATATTACAATTAACTCTAGCTCACACCATCCATATTCTCAAAAAATGTCAGCTTATAATTCATTTATAAATAGATTACTTACTATTCCAATGAATCATTTAAATTTCCAGAATGAATTAAACACAATCAAATTTATTGCTATTAATAACGGATACAACCCAAATATTATTGATAAAATATTAAGTCGAAATTCAAAAAGAATAAATAACAATAGTTCTATAAACAGATTGAATACTAATACAGATGTAAAATATATTTCTATAAATTACACTAATTTACTACCCAACATAATTGTTAATCAATTTAAAAAATATAAATTTAAAATTTCTTTCAAAACAATAAACAGTCTATATAAAAACTTCAAATTCAAAGAAAAACCTAAACTAGAAGAATGCACTGGCATTTATCAAATAAATTGTGATTCCTGTGATAAATTTTATATTGGCCAAACAGGTAGAAAATTCATTACCAGATTTTTAGAACATTTACCTAAACGAAAAAGCATTCAAAATATAAAATCTATTTTTGCTCAACATCTAGTCGATGAAAATCATTCATATACAAGTTTTGAAAATAATTTTGAAGTTTTACATTTTTGTAACAAAGGTCCTCTCATGGATTCAATGGAAGAGTTTGAAATATATAAAGCTACTAAGAAGTCACCATTTTTAATTTTGAATGAACAACTATCATTTTGTTCTAATATTTTGTACAATTTAATTATAAATTAATATTTTTCTTCATTTTTTGTTCTTATCATATTTTACAATTTTAATCTTTTCAATTATTATTTTTAAAAAACTTTTTATGTTTAATTTAGTATGCATATTTTTTGAAACAAACAAATTTTCAAATAATATTGTCATAAATATAAAAAATTTCACTGATGATAGATATATATATCTGAAACCGGTCTGATTTTTATATTTTATAAAAGTTGTTAGAAAAATAAAACATTTTTATTAAATCAACAAATTTAATAATTATTTAACTATATTTAAATAATTATTTAAATTTTATTAATTTAGAAGTAAATAAGAATTTTATTTTACTTAAATAAAAGTCGACCACACGCATCGCACGAAGAAAACTAACTGTTTAATTTTATAATAAAATACAGTAACCAGCTCTTCCAAAGAATCAAGCAGTTCTAATAGAAATAAATTATACAATAATAGAGCTAGTTCCTTTATTTTAAATCAATTTCCGTATATTTTACAGTAGATAGCTCTAATTTGAAATAAATAAATGGGATATACAGCTACTCGCTTGAGGTTATTTGCAAGTATATATATGTACCTGTACAGGAATGCAAATAAAGTTAAAATGCTCAAAGAAAATAAATGGCTGAGTCGTCCATATTTTTCATTAACTAAAACGAAAAACTGTGGCAGCCATTTATGATTTTTGTTAAGTATTTAGAAATGATTTCTAAATTTTTAGTTTTTTTTACTTGTAAATTTAATATAATTCGTGAAAAATGGACCGAATATCTGTTGGTTAAAAATGGTTTTTTTGGCTAAAAAAACGACAAATTGAAATTTTATAGTGAATATAAATATTCAGAAATAAATTTTCAGAAAATATATATTTTATTATTAAATTTAGATTATTTGCAAAGCCCGCTTAGAATTTAGATCTACCATTTAATATTAACGATGAAATCTAATTCCAATATTATAAATTCGAAAAATTATATAATTATTAACTTCTAAAGAGAATAATTCATTTATAATTTTTTAAAGAGAGTTCTTAAAAACCACATTTGTATGTTATAAAAATGTTTAAATAAAATTTATATTTTCGGCATCATTCGTTTTACACGAAATATTGCTTTAGAAATTACTACAAAAATCATTTGTGGCAATTTGATGTAAAATATTTAAATACCAAAATTGCTTTATAGATCTTTGAGCTAGTTATTGGAAGTTTTAGATAAAATCATTAATATGTTTTATAGAGGAAAACACTGTAAAAGAGGCACAAAAATTAGTATTATACAGCTAATAAAAAAAATGTTTGCTCTAAGACCGCCAATTTTGGCTTTATAGGGATTCTAAAATAATGATAAATACGCTGTAAGAAGTAAAATAGAAGCTACTAGCTTTTCCAAATAGCTAACGGAACGCGCTTAGAGCATATTTAGAACTAAAAATGTTACTTTTTTTTTTTTTTTTTTTTTAATAAAATGTGTTGTGTAATAGGGTTTAGAATATGTGTCACAACAACACATAAATACCTTTTAAGACCTAGGTCTAGACCTGGGTCCCACAACAACTGGCGTTCTGAGGTGTAGATTAACGCTTTTTTTAAACATCTGTGGGTTGAAGCCACCTGAGACTAAGTGTTCCGGCAAACTATTCCATTTGTACGCAGTTCGGACAAAGAAGTCTCTCTGCGATCTGCCAGTATGACAGCGCGGGATCTTTACCGTTTCACTGGTTGCGGCAGCCGATTGCCGAGTGGAACGGGGGTAAGAATAAGTTTGAGGCATGATGCCGCTGATTTCATCTGAGCACTGCTGATGACGATATTTGTAAAAAACAACGAGGTCAGCAACAGTGCGACGATGTTGTAGGGAATCAAGTTTTGATGTCAAAGTTCGATCACCTACAATTCGTATAGCTCGCTTTTGAACAGAGTCCAAGAGGGCCAAGATGGAAACAGAGGCAGCACCCCAAACTTGACAGCAGTACTCCATACAGGGACGAATATAGGACTTATAAACATGGAGCAATTGGTATGGAGTGAAAAATTTTTTGCATCTATTTAGGAGGCCGAGTTTTTTAGACGCGCTTTTTGCCATCGCCATTACATGATCGTTCCAGAGTAGGTCATTTGAAACTGTGACACCCAATGAACGAATGCTTTCACATTCACCTATTGGTTCATCACACATACTAAATAAAATATCTTTGGGGAACTCGGTCTTTAATCTGGAAACAATCAACAGCTGTGTTTTGGTGGAGTTGAAATTGACAAGGTTTTGGTCACCCCAGTCGGCGACTTTATTCAGGTCTTTGTTCACGTTTATGGCAGCGTCTCTCCGGGCAGGATTAATTCGTTCGTGCATTTTACCTTTTGAAGGAAGGGGCTCGAACGACTTGTGCAGAGTACTATCATCTGCAAAACTATTTATTGGGTTGCTGGTGATTTTCAACAATTCGTTGATATAAATCAAAAATAGGGTTGGGGACAATACTGAGCCTTGGGGTACACCAGCGTTAATTAGTTTAGACTCAGAAGAATATCCGTCTAAGGTTACCGAAATGTATCGGTCGGATAGAAAATTTTGAATCAGCTTCACAACATTGGGATGAAAACCGTACGCAACGAGCTTGTTGATTAAGTTGGCATGCCAGACTCGATTACTAGGGTAGTTTTCTCCTAAACGGCAGAGGTACTAAATCTGAAAGTCCATATTTTATTGGTACAAACTATAATGATTCAAATTTAGAAGTGGCGATCCGGTCTGCTCATGCAAAACTCTACTTTGCTTGTGAGGCTAGAGTTAATTAGGGGTAGTTTTCTCCTAAGCGGCAAGGGGTACAAAATCTGAACGCTCATATTTTATCGGTACAAACTATAATGGTTCGAATTAAGAAGTAATGATCGGGTCTGCTCATGCAAAAGCCTACTTTGCTTATGAGGCTAGAGTTAATTAGGGGTAGTTTTCTTCTAAATGGCAAGGGGTACAAAATCTGAAAGTTCATATTTTATCGGTACAATCTGTAATGATTATAATTTAGAAGTGACGATTCGGTCTGCTCATGTAAAACCCTACTTTGCTCCTGAGGCATAAGTTAATTAGGGGTAGTTTTCTCTTAAACGGCAAGGGGTACAAAATCTGAAAGTTCATATTTTATCGGTACAAACTATGATGGTTCTAATTTAGAAGTGACGATCGGGTCTGCTCATGTAAATCCCTACTTTGCTTCTGAGGCATAAGTTAATTAGGGGTAGTTTTCTCCTAAACGGCAAGGGGTACAAAATCTGAACGCTCCTGTTTTATCAGTACAAGCTATAATGATTCTAATTTAGAAGTGACGATCTGATATGCCCATGCAAAAGCTTACTTTGCTTGTGAGGCTAGAGTTAATTAGGGGTAGTTTTCTCCTAAACGGCAAGGGGTACAAAATCTGAAAGTTCATATTTTATCGGTGCAAACTATAATGGTTCTAATTTAGAAGTGACGATCGGGTCTGCTCATGCAAAAGCTAAATTTGCCTTCAAAGCTAAAGCTAATTAGGGGTAGTTTTCTCATAAAAGGCAAGGGGGACAAAATCTGAAAGTTCATATTTTATCGGTACAAACTATAATGATTATAATTTAGAAGTGACGATCCGGTCTGCTCATGTAAAACCCTACTTTGCTTCTGGGGCATAAGTTAATTAGGGGTAGTTTTCTCCTAAACGGCAAGGGATACAAAATCTGAAAGTTCATATTTTATCGGTACAAACTATAATAGTTCTAATTTAGAAGTGACGATCGGATCTGCTCATGCAAAAGCTTACTTTGCTTGGGAGGCTAGAGTTAATTAGGGTTAGTTTTCTCCTAAACGGAAAGGGGTACAACATTTTAAAATTCATTTTTATCGGTGCAAACTATAATGGTTCTAATTTAGAAGTGAAGATCGGGTCTGCTCATGCAAAAGTTAAATTTGCTTAGGAGGCTAGAGTTAATTAGGGGTAGTTTTCTCCTAAACGGCAAGGGGTAAAAAATCTGAAAGTCCATATTTTATCGGTGCAAACTATAATGATTCAAATTTAGAAGCGACGATCCGGTCTGCTCATGCAAAAGCTTACTTTGCTTGTGAGGCTAGAGTTAATTAGGGGTAGTTTTCTCCTAAACGTAAAGGGGTATCAAATCTGAAAGCTCATATTTTATCGGTACAAACTATAATGATTCAAATTTAGAAGAAGCGATCTGGTCTGCTCATGCAAAACTCTACTTTGCTTCTGAGGCTAGAGTTAATTGGGAGTAGTTTTCTCCTAAGCGGCATGGAGTACAAAATCTGAACGCTCATATTTTATTGGTACAAACTATAATGGTTCTAATTCATAAGTAATGATCGGGTCTGCTCATGCAAAAGCCTACTTTGCTTAAGAGGCATAAGTTAATTAGGGGTAGTTTTCTTCTAAACGGCAAGGGGTACAAAATCTGAACGCTCATATTTTATCGGTACAAACAATAATGGTTCTAATTTAGTAGTGAAGATCGGGTCTGCTCATGCAAAAGCCTAATTTGCTTGGGAGGCTAGAGTTAATTAGGGGTAGTTTTCTCCTAAACGGCAAGGGGCACAAAATCTGAAAGTTCATATTTTATCGGTACAAACTTTAATGATTCAAATTTAGAAGTGACGATCCGGTCTGCTCATGCAAAAGCTTACTTTGCTTGTGAGGCTAGAGTTAATTAGGGGTAGTTTTCTCCTAAACGTAAAGGGGTACAAAATCTGAAAGTTCATATTTTATCGGTACAAACTATAATGATTATAATTTAGAAGTGACGATCCCGTCTGCTCATGCAAAACTCTACTTTGTTTCTGAGGCTAGAGTTAATTAGGGGTAGTTTTCTCCTAAGCGGCAAGGGATACAAAATCTGAACGCTCATATTTTATCGGTACAAACTATAATGGTTCTAACTTAGAAGTGACGATCGGGTCTGCTCATGCAAAAGCTTACTTTGCTTGGGAGGCTAGAGTTAATTAGGGGTAGTTTTCTCCTAAACGGCAAGGGGTACAAAATCTGAACGCTCATATTTTATCGGTACAAACTATAATGGTTCTAATTTAGAAGTGACGATCCGGTCTGCTCATGCAAAAGCCTACTTGGCCTGTGAGGCTAGAGTTAATTAGGGGTAGTTTTCTCCTAAGTGGCAAGGGGTACAAAATCTGAAAGTTCATATTTTATCGGTGCAAACTATATGGGTTCTAATTTAGAAGTGATGATCGGGTTCGCTCATGCAAAAGCTTACTTTGCTTGTGAGGCTAGAGTTAATAAGGGGTAGTTTTCTCCTAAACTGCAAGGGGTATAAAATCTGAAAGTTCATATTTCATCGGTACAAACTATTATGGTTCTAATTTAGAAGTGACGAACGGGCCTGCTCATGCAAAAGCTAAATTTGCTTGTGAGGCTAAAGTTAATTAGGGGTAGTTTTCTCCTAAACAAGGGGTACAAAATCTGAAAGTTCATATTTTATCGGTACAAACTATGGTGATTCTAATGTAGAAGTGACGATCCGGTCTGCTCATGCAAAACTCTACTTTGCTCCTGAGGCTAGAGTTAATTAGGGGTAGTTTTCTCCTAAGCGGCAAGGGGTACAAAATCTGAACGCTCATATTTTATTGGTACAAACTATAATGGTTCGAATTAATAAGTAATGATCGGGTCTGCTCATACAAAAGCCTACTTTGCTCATGAGGCTAGAGTTAATTAGGAGTAGTTTTATTCTAAACGGCAAGGGGTACAAAATCTGAACGCTCATATTTTATCGGTACAAACTATAATGGTTCTAATTTAGAAGTGACGATCGGGTCTGCTCATGCAAAAGCTAAATTTGCTTCCGCAGCTAAAGCTAATTAGGGGTAGTTTTCTCCTAAACGGCAAGGGGTACCAAATCTGAAAGTCCATATTTTATCGGTACAAATTATGATGGTTCTAATTAAGAAGTGACGATCGGGTCTGCTCATGCAAAAGCTAAATTTGCTGCCGAAGCTAAAGCTAATTAGGGGGAGTTTTCTCCTTAAAGGCAAGGGGTACAAAATCTGAAAGTTCATATTTTATCGGTACAAAATATAATGATTATAATTTAGAAGTGACGATCCGGTCTGCTCATGTAAAACCTTACTTTGCTTCTGAGGCATAAGTTAATTAGGGGTAGTTTTCTCCTAAACGGCAAGGGGTACAAAATCTGAAAGTTCATATTTTATCGGTACAAACTATAATAGTTCTAATTTAGAAGTGACGATCGGGTCTGCTCATGCAAAAGCCTACTTTGCTTGGGAGGCTAGAGTTAATTAGGGGTAGTTTTCTCCTAAACGGCAAGGGGTACAAAATTTGAAAGTTCATTTTTTATCGGTGCAAACTATAATAGTTCAAATTTAGAAGTGAAGATCGGGTCTGCTCATGCAAAAGCTAAATTTGCTTGGGAGACTAGAGTTAATTCGTTAATTCGTTAGAGAAAGTCCATATTTTATCGGTACAAACTATAATGATTCAAATTTAGAAGCGACGATCCGGTCTGCTCATGCAAAAGCTTACTTTGCTTAAGAGGCTAGAGTTAATTAGGGATAGTTTTCTCCTAAACGTAAAGGGGTACAAAATCGGAAAGTTCATATTTCATCGGTTCAATTTATAATGATTATAATTTGGAAGTGACGATCCGGTCTGCTCATGCAAAACTCTTCTTTGCTTCTGAGGCTAGAGTTAATTAGGGGTAGTTTTCTCCTAAGCGGCAAGGGTTACAAAACCTGAACGCTCATATTTTATCGGTACAAACTATAATGGTTCGAATTAATAAGTAATGATCGGGTCTGCTCATGCAAAAGCCTACTTTGCTTATGAGGCTAGAGTTAATTAGGGGTAGTTTTCTCCTAAACGGCAAGGGGCACTAAATCTGAACGCTCATATTTTATCGGTACAATGTAATGAAGCGCTTTCTCATTGGCGAACCAATGAGAAGGACATAGCAGGAAGCGTACCTAGCGAGATTGATTTTCAGGCCCCAAGCTAGCTTCAGCCCATGGGAACGATAAAGTAACCCTGCTACTTCAGCACAAATACAGAAATGTACGCTATTCATGAAAATTTACAGAAATGGAAAGAAATACAAGTGAAAAAAATGGAGACTCTGGCGACCCCGTCTGCGAAAGACCCACGATCAGCACGTCCAACCCCTACATTCACTCCCATACGCTCACACTCTCACTCCTCATACACGCTCGCGCCCTCCCACACATGCACACTATCATCCATACCTTCGTAATAATAACATTTACTTCTTACAACAAGTAATATTAAAATATTTATATTAACGAAAAAGAAATGATTGTATAAGACTTTAACTGGTTATTTAAACTAGTTATATATTCCTAAAGAAAACCATCAACTCATTGAAAATAAACTTATTTACTTAGCATATCTATTTTCAGTCAAATTTTATTTATACATGTTACAGCTAGAAATTCTATATGCAGTAACTTTTATATATTATTAAATACTAATTATATCAAACACTTTTGAGTAAAAACATATAATAACTATTCAGTCACGATCACTGGACGCTTCACAAACATACTATTCTACATACAAACATTTATTTAATTTTAAATTGTTTACTTGGGGATAAATCGAAGTAGTTGAACATTAATTTGGAGTTTGTCATGGTTGTTTGTTTTTTTGTAATTACAGGAGAATTGCAGAGTACATTATTTTATAATTCCTGTTTAAACAAACTCAATCTTTTTAAAGCAAATATTTGGATATTTTGTTTGATACCGAATTACACCATTTGCGGTATAAAGGATAATTGTACGAACTTTTGCTGTCCATAATGTACTTTAACTTGACCTAACTTTGGCTAACTTTTGAATTCATGGTTTGGTTTCTTGCATCAGTATTCTGGTGTAAATCATTAATTTAAAAAAAAAATTTAAACAAATGATGGTCCATGTTATTGAACAAAACAAAAGCACGGAACTTGCAACCTTGTGCAATTTTTTTAAAATAAGAAATTTATTACTAACAGAATTGCGTTGGTTCGCATCGAAACCTAAATGGTGTTACTTTAAATATCAACGATAGATAATTTTGCTCCAAGTCGTCTAGCAAAAATAATAATGTACATCAATAAATTGCATTTACTTAGTTCTCCCTCATACAAGTAGGTATGTGGCAAATCCAATCCACACCTTGGACGAGCGCCTTAAACTAAATCAATAAACATATGTGTTCAGGTTTTGAATCTTGAATCTTTTCGTACGAAATTAATTTCTTTTCCAATATTTTCTTATACATATCGCAAAGAAAAACCACCCACAAGTGGAGACCGAAAAATCGCTCTAAATTTAAAGAATGAAACTTAATTGTATTTGTAAAATATTATAATTCTTTACTTTCCAACTTTTTGACTATCCATCGTTTTATTATTACCCGCCTTTTTGGTGTTCAAAAAAATTTTTTTTTTTATTTGGTTGGTTTTTATCAAACTGGATTGTACTACCAGATCCTACAAACAACGTTAAGCCTTGGTTCGAGGTCATGAAAATAATCAAGAACACAAAAAGGATCAAATAAGTTTGACTGCCGATACGAATCAAAACATGTCGGTCGTTTTTACGATCTAGGATAACCGTAAACCGTCTTGACGAATCTTATCGGTCCATCAATCGACAAAAAAAAAATATTATGAAACCTGCAAACAATTTACGAACAAATGTTGGTTGTAAAATCAGTATCAGAACCAAATTTAGTTTTATTTATTTATAATTATTCAAGGCACAAACACACGCCATCACACATCCACGCATAACAACAATCATTCATACAAATTAAAGTTAAAAAAAGAAAAACAAAAAAAAATGCAAGGTCACTCACCCCATGATTAATCCTCCAGCCTTCAAAGTCCTTCTGTCTTAGCCCTCCATCAGTGATGATTCATCCCACAGGTATGGTATTACAAAAAAAATAAATGTACGAATAATCCACTGGTGCGTGGACAATTTGGCAGCAACAGCAAACAAGTTGGTGTATATATGGAGTTGAAAATATGACAGTATCAGCAAAAATTGTATATAAATAATCAGTTGCAATATCCCAAAATATTGTAAAAATGTTGCGTTGAAAACACGATAATATCAGCAAAAATTGTAGGTAAATAATCAGTTGAAATATCTCAAAATATTGTAAAAATGTTGCGTTGAAAACACGATAATATCAGCAAAAATTGTATATAAATAATCAGTTGCAATATCCCAAAATATTGTAAAAATGTTGCGTGGAAAATACGATAATATCAGCAAAAATTGTATATAAATAATCAGTTGCAATATCCCAAAATATTGTAAAAATGTTGCGTTGAAAATACGATAATATCAGCAAAAATTGTAGGTAAATAATCAGTTGAAATATCCCAAAATTTTGTAAAGAGGAACGGTGAATAAGTTTGCCAGCAAACTTGTTGAATAAAGTAGGTATCAGAATGGTTGAATAAATTTGCTATTGTAAAAATCGGTGAAATAATTTTGCAACCAATATCGTGGTATAAATTGGTCATCAAAAATCGTTGAATAAATGTATTATCAAAATCGTTGATTAAACTTATACAACTTCGAGGTAAAGGGTGATTTGCAATGACGTTCAACCAAATTTCGTTTAACACCAGCAGCAATGCAGATGTTTCGTGTCACTGCTAACAATTACAGCTTAGTTAGTAGCACTACATCAACGTAATCACAAACTTAATTTGACAGAAATGCGGCCACTTCTCTGAATAAGCTTTTAACACCTTCTGCATAATCAATTGAAACAACAACTTAATTTTTTTCTTCTTTCTTCTCTAGGCATTGACACATGTTATTTATTTAATAAATTAATTTCACTAAAATAAATAAGTTATAAATTACACTTATCAACTGAATTTTTCTTTACAGAAATCATATGCAGTACATTGTCACCAAAACTTAATGACAGAAGAGAGTACATGTTTTTCTTTTTAAAACCTTCAAATATATAATATTTCGTTTTAATTTAAATTACGTCACCAAATAGAATGACCCAAACATATATGATTTTGTTTTATCTCTATTAAATTAAACTAGAAGCTATGTTTAATAAATTAACTATTGTATAAAAACAAAATTCTTTTTGTATTATAACCCAGTTCTGTAATTTAACTTGACATTGAACTGCACTCAACAAAAAAACTATGTACAATTATGCATCCTTGCTTGGACATATTCACTATTTACAAGACAGAAACAAAGTTTATACTAAACACTTTAACTATTTAATTAAAATCATGTAAAGATTAATTAGATTGATTATTACTAATTTGGTTGAGTTGTTTTAATTAACCGGACAGTCCAGGACTGGAACTAACACATAATTTATATGTCATGATTCAACTATGTAACAACACGTATATTTTTAATTATGATTTATTTTCTAATTTCCTTTGACTACTAGAACAGCCCATGACATTTAACTAACACAAAATTGAGGTTTTGACCGTTTAAATAGGTGTAATTAACATATTCAATAGTGTATTTTATAACCACAAATGGTAATCGAAGATGACACGACGAACGGGTTCGTTTGTTAGCTTTATGCACAATATAAAATAGATAATATCCGTTACCTGGGGTTATAATCCTTCACTGCCTGCGTTTTAGATCATATCCGCTTCGTTTTATTTCCCAGTTTTTATCCTCCAACGATTATATGTTTGCTAACACTTCAAACAAACGTCCGACCACACCCAAACTATATCCAACGAGCCAAACGTCAAAATTTTCGATCAGCTGTCTTGATGATTTTACAAAAAGTAGTAGACTAAGAGAGGGAACAATTTACAGTGGCTTATTATATAGCCAAATTTTTAGTCTCGCAATAACTCGAATACAGTGTTTAGATGTGAGATAATTAATTTACATCAGATTTTCAAATTATTGGGAACTTATTATAGTTCACAAAACCGTTTGCTATTTGATAATATTGTACGAAAATAAGGTTTGGACACAGAATATTTCCGACACATCCATAACATTTATAATTGAATTCAAAATGAATTAAATGCAGATTCGATCAATGTTATGATGTTTGGACATTTATTAAACTACAATCCACTATATCAGCACAGTGAAGTTCAGTACAATAACGGAAGGATTGTTTAAAGCAAAATACTCATATAAAGACAAATCAAATGTTTAACAAAGCAAAAATAGTAATTCTTTGTATGTTGACGATTGGAAACAAAATACACGTAGCTGTTATGAGGTTTTGGAAATTTCGTTGTTTCATTACGGTTTGTGTTTTGAAAAAAATTCAAACTCAAATAGTAAGGCGAGAACAATTGAATGGAAGTATAGCGCGCGTCAATTTTAGGGTGTTGCAAGATTAAATTTTAGTGGTTATACGGATGATAATTAACGAAAATTATTAATTAATTCAAATTAACCAATATTATGTTAAATTAATGAATAAATAAATCAAGGTAATTAGTGCAATTTTCTTTCTCCCATACGTTTGTCCGGCCATTGAAGATCTAGTTAGATTTTAAGAAAAATAAGGAAACTAGGGGTTAAGGGAACTATACGAAATATGACTATTGATGATGAATGGATGGGAAACTATTACAAGCGGTACAGATTAATATAAGAAACAACAACTAAGGAAACTGCGACTGTAATACACTATGTTCAGACATTAGTCCAGACTATCCATTACAACAAACTATAATGGTTCTAATTTAGAAGTGAAGATCGGGTCTGCTCTTGCAAAAGCCTAATTTGCTTGGGAGGCTATAGTTAATTAGGGGTAGCATTCTCCTAAACGGCAAGGGGTAAAAAATCTGAAAGTTCATATTTTATCGGTACAAACTTTAATGATTCACAGATTTAGAAGTGACGATCCGGTCTGCTCATGCAAAAGCTTACTTTGCTTGTGAGGCTAGAGTTAATTAGGGGTAGTTTTCTCCTAAACGTAAAGGGGTACAAAATCTGAAAGTTCATATTTTATCGGTACAAACTATAATGGTTCGAATTTAGGAGTGACGATCCGGTCTGCTCATGCAAAACTCTACTTTGCTTCTGAGGCTAGAGTTAATTAGGGGTAGTTTTCTCCTAAGCGGCAAGGGATACAAAATCTGAACGCTCATATTTTATCGGTACAAACTATAATGGTTCTAACTTAGAAGTGACGATCGGGTCTGCTCATGCAAAAGCTAAATTTGCTTGGGAGGCTAGAGTTAATTAGGGGTAGTTTTTTCCTAAACGGCAAGGGGTACAAAATCTGAACGATCATATTTTATCGGTGCAAACTATAATGGTTCTAATTTAGAAGTGACGATCCGGTCTGCTCATGCAAACGCCTACTTAGCCTGTGAGGCTAGAGTTAATTAGGGGTAGTTTTCTCCTAAACGTAAAGGGGTACAAAATCTGAAAGTTCATATTTTATCGGGACAAACTATAGTGATTCTAATGAAGAAGTGACGATCGGGTCTGCTCATGCAAAAGCCTAATTTGCTTGAGAGGCTAGAAATAATCAGGGGTAGTTTTCTCCTAAACGGCAAGGGGTACAAAATCTGAAAGTTCATATTTTATCGGTACAAATTATGATGGTTCTAATTTAGAAGTGACGATCGGGTCTGCTCATGCAAAAGCTAAATTTGCTTCCGAAGCTAAAGCTAATTAGGGGTAGTTTTCTCCTTAAAAGCAAGGGGTACAAAATCTGAAAGTCCATATTTTATCGGTACAAACTATAATGATTATAATTTAGAAGTGACGATCCGGTCTGCTCATGTAAAACCCTACTTTGCTTCTGAGGCATAAGTTAATTAGGGGTAGTTTTCTCCTAAACGGCAAGGGGTACAAAATCTGAAAGTTCATATTTTATCGGTACAAACTAAAATAGTTCTAATTTAGAAGTGACGATCGGGTCTGCTCATGCAAAAGCCTACTTTGCTTGGGAGGCTAGAGTTAATTAGGGGTAGTTTTCTCCTAATCGTAAAGGGGTACAAAATCTGAAAGTTCATATTTTATCGGTACAATTTATAATGATTATAATTTAGAAGTGACGATCCGGTCTGCTCATGCGAAACTCTACTTTGCTTCTGAGGCTAGAGTTAATTAGGGGTAGTTTTCTCCTAAGCGGCAAGGGGTACAAAATCTGAACGCTCGTATTTTATCGATACAAACTATAATGGTTCGAATTAATAAGTAATGATCGGGTCTGCTCATGCAAAAGCCTACTTTGCTTATGAGGCTAGAGTTAATTAGGGGTAGTTTTCTAAATCTGAAAGTGCATATTTTATCGGTACAATCTGTAATGATTATAATTTAGAAGTGACGATCCGGTCTGCTCAAGTAAAACCCATTTTTTCTTCTGAGGCATAAGTTAATTAGGGGTAGTTTTCTCCTAAACGGCAAGGGGTACAAAATCTGAACGCTCATATTTTATCGGTACAAACTATAATGATTCTAATTTAGAAGTGACGATCTGATCTGCTCATGCCAAAGCTAAATTTGCTTCCGAAGCTAAAATTAATTAGGGGTAGTTTTCTCCTAAACGGCAAGGGGTACAAAATCTGAATGCTCATATTTTATCGGTACAAACTATAATGATTCTAGTTTAGAAGTGACGATCGGGTCTGCTTATGCAAAAGCTTACCTTGCTTGTGAGGCTAGAGTTAATTAGGGGTAGTTTTCTCCTAATCGGCAAGGGGTACAAAATCAGAAAGTTCATTTTTTATCGGTGCAAACTATAATGGTTATAATTTAGAAGTGAAGATCGGGTCTGCTCATGCAAAAGCTAAATTTGCTCGGGAGGCTAGAGTTAATTAGGGGTAGTTTTCTCCTAAACGGCAAGGGGTACAAAATCTAAAAGTTCATATTTTATCGGTACAAACTTTAATGATTCAAATTTAGAAGTGACGATCCGGTCTGCTCATGCAAAAGTCTACTTTGCTTGTGAGGCTAGAGTTAATTAGGGGTAGTTTTCTCCTAAACGGCAAGGGGTACAAAATCTAAAAGTTCATATTTTATCGGTACAAACTATAATGGTTCGAATTTAGAAGTAATGATCGGGTCTGCTCATGTTAAACTCTCCTTTGCTTGTGAGGCTAGAGCTAATTAGGGGTAGTTTTCTCCTAAACGGAAAGTGGTACAATACCTGAAAGTTCATATTTTATCGGTGCAAACTATAATGGTTCTAATTTAGAAGTGATGATCGGGTTCGCTCATGCAAAAGCTTACTTTGCTTGTGAGGCTAGAGTTAATTAGGGGTAATTTTCTCCTAAACTGCAAGGGGTATAAAATCTGAAAGTTCATATTTCATCGGTACAAACTATAATGGTTCTAATTTAGAAGTGACGAACGGGTCTGCTCATGCAAAAGCTAAATTTGCTTCTGAGGCTAAAGTTAATTAGGGGTAGTTTTCTCCTAAACAGCAAGGGGTACAAAATCTGAAAGTTCATATTTTATGGGTACAAACTATAGTGGTTCTAACTTAGAAGTGACGATCGGGTCTGCTCATGCAAAAGCCTAATTTGCTTGTGAGGCTAAAGCTAATTAGGGGTAGTTTTCTCCTAAACGGCAAAGGGTACAAAATCTGAAAGTTCATATTTTATCGGTGCAAACTATAATGGTTCTAATTAAGAAGTGAAGATCGGGTCTGCTCATGCAAAAGCTAAATTTGCTCGGGAGGCTAAAGTTAATTAGGGGTAGTTTTCTCCTAAACGGCAAGGGGTACAAAATCTGAAAGTTCATATTTTATCGGTACAAACTGATTATAATTTAGAAGTGACGATCCGGTCTGCTCATGTAAAACCCTACTTTGCTTCTGAGGCATAAGTTAATTAGGGGTAGTTTTCTCCTAAACGGCAAGGGGTACAAAATCTGAAAGTTCATATTTTATCGGTACAAACTATAATAGTTTTAATTTGGAAGTGACGATCGGGTCTGCTCATGCAAAAGCCTACTTTGCTTGAAAGGCTAAAATTAATTAGGGGTAGTTTTCTCCTAAACGGCACGTGGTACAAAATTTTTATTGCTGGTACAAATTAGTACAAAATAAGTACTAAATAATGCAAAAGGTCCGAGTCGATTCTGCGCAGGTGGTCTTTCTAGCTTAATATTAAGCTAGCAGCGCCACGGGTTTTGTCGTAACGGCACGTGGTACAAAATTTTTATTGCTGGTACAAATTAGTACAAAATAAGTACTAAATAATGCAAAAGGTCCGAGTCGATTCTTCTCAGGTGGTCTTTCTAGCTTAATATTAAGCTAGCAGCGCCATGGGTTTTGTCGTAACGGCACGTGGTACAAAATTTTTATTGGTGGTACAAATTAGTACAAAATAAGTACTAAATAATGCAAAAGGTCCGAGTCGATTCTGCTCAGGTGGTCTTTCCAGCTTAAGAGAGGTTAATAAATTGTTTATTGCACCAATGAACCAACCAACCAACGATATTGATTATCGATCCAACGCAAGATTAAAAATTTTTGGTTTTTTAATTTAACAAACAATTTTATTGAATGTTATCAGTGTTATACTCCGATGGAATCATAAAACAAAAATCGGAAGAAATTCATTCGAGAATTGAACAAACAACATTTTATATTATCTAAAATCTACACTGTACTTTTTTTTTAAATTTTTCGTCCTCCTTTTCATGGTACAAAAAATGGTCACCTTATTGATACCCATACCAGCATCTTTGAGGTTTTTACCACTAACTTTTTCTATCTACTAACATCCAAGAACAAGATTTTGTTTATAACTCTAAAGCCTAGTCTTATAGTATTATAATTTATCCTTCTAATTATATAAAACAATATTCATTAAAATTATTTACAAAATAGATTTATTTTTAAAATAATCTCAACTATAAATATTTTTTTGTAACAACAACAAAAAAAAAAAACTAAGAGAATTTCCAGCTAATTTTAAATTAAATGTAAGCTATGGTTTTATATAGAAAATTAAATCTGTTATACAATTTACAGTAATCGCAAAATAAATTTACAGAAATAAGAGAAATTAAGTTAAAAATACGAATCCAAGTACCTTTATTCCATCAAATCAAATTAACCGTTTTTTTCTACTTATGTTCAACAATACAAGATTTTTCCATATTTAAGTACAAGTGAAATAATTTTGTCTCGATATTCCTTCATCTATTTATTTTCATCTATTTAATCCCCTTTCCCAGAAATAACAAGAGAATAAGAAAAACTAAAAGTTCGACATTCATGACATGAATATGAATTTATCTGTTGTTTTTTTGGTCTTGCTAAAAAGTGTTGACCAGGACAGTCGAACCCAATAGTATGGATTTGTCTCACACTTATTTATGTTTTAGAAATTCATTAATTTATTTTGAACATAACATAAGGTTTCCAAAGTGTTAAACCTCTGAAATAGACAATATTGCAAAAATATAGATTTTTATGTTCAATAACCCAAACTTCCTTTTCCATTATAGTGAGAGAAAAGAAACAAAAAACAAAAATATCATTTTATTTTCTCAAAACTATAAAGATGACGAAAAAAAAAGTTGAGAAAAACTATTTTCTTTTTTTTCCAAGTTTAAAAGGAAAATAAGACATAATAAATTATTGTTTTTCATTTTCGATCAAACTTTTATACCGTTTTTCCATGAAAAAGAGGTTTTGGTGTTTTATTTTCATCTATTATTCGGTTAAGTCGTAATATAAGATCCTTAACGAAAATCTTTTGAATTGAACATTAAGTTTTTAAATCATTTTGTTTCTTCGATTTGTTTTTCCGATTTGTTTTTCCGATTTGCTTTTATTGATATGTGATATGTTGTTGAAGGATTTGTTTTACTCTAAATTAAATTTTTTAAACGAATTTATTTGATTTGTTGAGTTTTTTTATTATTAAGTTTTTTCTATATTAAATTTTTTTTGCAGATAAATTTTCATTTAAATGAGAACATTGGCACATGTTTTTTCTTTTTTATAAGCATCAGTTCATATATTCTTCATATCACCAAATAATCTTAACAAAAATCCATTAACTTTTTTTTATCAACTTTAAAAAAAAATTTCGTATATCTCTAAAATAATAAAAAAATAATGTAAATTATACAACTAAAACAGTAATTAAATAAACTGAAAGTACGGTTAAAAAGTTTAAGTGTTTTTAGTAGGACAATTGTGTACATCCTTTAGGAGTGTAGAAAAAGACTTCCTTACATAATAGCAGGAAAATTATTAAACTTTTTTTGTTACAATTTTTTTATATATAGTTTTATATAAAACTGAGTTTTTTAATGTTTAGTTTTTAACGTATAATTGTATAATTTGTTTTTTATTCAACTTCAGTTTTTTTTTAATTTTTTACTCCTTCAAGCAAGTTTTGAAGTTTTTTTATGATAATATTGCTTTATAGAGCAGGTTACTGGTTAAATTACTAAAAGTAGTTTTTTTTAATGCCTGAAGTTTTATTAATCTATGGAAAGATGTATTTTATAGATATGCACAGATGTTATGTTTAGACAACCTTGTTTGTAGAATGTTTTACAGGCATTAATACTTTGTATGGTCAAGTATGATAAACGGAACTGAACAGGGTAGAAATAAATAGTTTAATTTTCAAATGCTTTAATGTAAGTTTTCCAGCTATTGTCTAATACAGAATTACCAATATCATAACTAGTACTGGGACTAACAACACATACTTTCCCATGGGAAAAAACATCAATACCAATACCAATACCAATACCAATACCAATACCAATACCAATACCAATACCAATACCAATACCAATACCAATACCAATACCAATACCAATACCAATACCAATACCAATACCAATACCAATACCAATACCAATACCAATACCAATACCAATACCAATACCAATACCAATACCAATACCAATACCAATACCAATACCAATACTAAAATCAAAATAAATATGTAGCTATTATTACATCAGAATCATACCTGATAACCTAACGCTGTTAATCCAAAACAATTCTTGTTTTTATGAGCTTTACCTCGTAAATACTAACAATTACATCTGAAATAATTTGAAAAATTTATTATCATCAACATCAACCTTCTTTGTATTTGCTTTACAGTATTTTTTTTATATTTTCCTGGATGAGAAAACAGGAAAATAGAGTAATAAAATAAAACTACGCACTAAATGGTAATTTATTACATGAGATACAGTGGATGAAATTTATTACTTATTATGATATGAAACAACATATCATATAGATGGTAGAAATATGATATTAATCTTTTTTTTTTTGATTATTCTAAGAATCATATTTCATATTATTGTAATTCTAATTTGTTTTTTGAAAGTGTTTAATTTAGAAGCATATATTACAACCTGATGCACAATAGCATCATTGTACATGATTGAGTTAATGCTAAAACTCATTTGCCAATTATCCAATTGTTTTATTTAGCAGTCCTAAATTTGAGTTTATTTGTTATTACTGTGATATTAAGTTTGATGTTGTTGTTGTTTGTTTTTAGATCAAACACAATACTTTAAAAGAGTAAGAAATAATATGCACTTAAAAAATACACAGTATTGGTGACAGTGGTGGTGCTATGTAAAACATAACAACTAACAAGAAAAAATGTTATAATGTAATGTGTACTTATTTATAATGAAAAATATGTGTTCTCCCCTCCCCACTTTATTCCAAGCGTAATAAATCAAAATATTTAAAAAAATTGCAATGATCAAGAATTCGGTATTTTATTTTTTGTTTTTCTATTTTTTGTTGGGCAGGGCGTGGAAAGGTGATGTTATATAAAAGTACCTTTAATTTATGTGACGTTGTAGATTTTTGGAAAATATTGTGCTATGGAACTAGATGGATCAAAAGATTCGAACAAATTCAAAGAGACATCTGTTTTTGGAAAATTTTAAACGAAAAATATTGCGAGGCTCTCCCTGCTTATAAATCTAGGTTTTAAGGGTTTTGGCGTGAGGAAGGTGTGTAAAAATAATCTGTTTCCTCTACTCCTTAAGTGAGATGAGACTTCAACTTGGGTGATTTGAAGAGGAATTTATTTAAATAATACCGCAATTTTTATTTTGCTTCGAACAGTTTGTGAAATATTATGAAAAAATTTCGTTTATGTCGTCTATAATTTAAAGAATATTGGAGATCCCATACAGATATGATAAAAATCAAAGTGAAAGAAGATCTTGAAAATAAGAATTGGTCCTCTTAAACTTAAGTAATTTGCATAGTGTCCATAACAGAATTATTAGAATACTTGTAGTGCAAACCGATCATAAATCATTTTTTCAATTTTAAACTGGTTGGGACTAGCGAGTCTTAGACCGTTTTGGTATCGAACTAAATATATACAAATTAAGTGATTTATTATTGTTAACGTAAGTTTCATTACTTTATTTTCACCTAATTGATAGACCAAATGTATTCATGTAAAACCAGGGTTTCGAACCCGAACCGAACCCGAACCCTGAACCCGCTCCGGAGCAAGATTTTTTTTTAAAATTATGTGAACCCGAACCCGAACCCAATCAAAAACGCAGTTCAGGTTCAATTTTTAACATAGGAAATTTAGAAAGTTTGCGTAAGAAATTTCATATTTCGCAGAATTTTTTTTGTTGCAAACAAGAAAATTATATTTGTTTTGTATTTGCTTTGGTCATTTTAATTAGATTTTCTTACGCAGTATTAAAATATGAAATGTTTAATTTATTAGATCCACATTTAGTACAGGATTATTAACTTAATAAAAAAACACTTGTGAATTTTTCATATACCAAACTTTAAAAAATCGTAAGAAAAAATCCATATTGAATTGCTGACTTTTTGTTTCTCAATTTCATAGCTGCATATGTTTACTTTAAAATTTGTGAAAAACAAAAAAAAAATTGCGACGCTGATGCATAGGCTGACTTCACCACAGCTCTGGAAACATAGTGTTCTGGATATATAATGAGCTAATATCCATAAAATACTTTAATTAAAAGCTAACCAATATTATGGACTTCGTAGTTCTAATAATAAAAATATTAAAGCAGGCAGTAGTATCCCAACAAACATAAATTCTGTTGTACGAGAAAAAGTAAAAAAAATTTTATCAGAAGTGACAAAGCGGAAGTTAGGATGCAGAACTGTTGTAAACCGTACTAAATGTGTATGTACCAAATTTCATCCAACTCGATTATCAGGTACAGAAGCTATTGAGCTTCCAAAATAACAGGTGCTTGGAGGACCCCCTACAACTTTGTTCACTATCACTAAAAAAACTAATCAGTTCCTTGCCATACATATTTGCATCTTTTTGCAAAGTGTAATCAAAATTACTTAACGAACGAATGTTGTATGCTTCCAACAAACATTGAAACAAAAAACAGGTCTTCGGGAGGACCCCACCACTTATCCCAATATTGTCCAAAAACTAGTCGATTCTTTGTCAATAAACTCTTTATCTTTTTTCAAAGTGCCATTAAAATTGATTAATGAATGAAATCTGTATACTCCCAACAAACTTTAAAAACAAGTGTAAAAAGTCAGCAGTTGTATGGTAGATCCCCCGCCACTTTAATCAATGTGTCCTAAAAGATGATAATTATCTTCTTACACTAATTGAAACCTTTCCATAAGTTTTATCATAATCACTTCATTATTGTAGGCTGTAGTGTGCATAAAGATACTGAAAAAACTGCCAACAATTAAAAAAAAATTTTTTTTACCGGAAGTAAAAAGCCGGAAGTGGGGCTGTAGAATTTTTGTAAATCATACAAAATGCTTATGTACAAAGTTTCATCCAATTTGATTATCAGGTACAGATGCTATAGAGCTTTAAAAAAAACAGGTGTATGGGACACCCCCCACCACTTTGTTCACTATCGCTCGAAAACTTATCAATTCTTTGCCATACATGTTTGCATCTTTTTCCAAAGTGTCATCCAAATTGGTTCACGGACGAATGCTGTGTGCTCCCAACAAACATTGAAAAAATACTGACACAGTAAACAAGTGTTCGGGAGACCTCGTACCACTTATCCCAATATTGTCCAAAAACTAATCAGTTCTTTGTCATTTTAGTTTTCATCTTTTTCCAAAGTGTCATTAGAATTGATTAATGAATGAAGTCTGTATGCTCCCAACAAACTTTAAAAACAAAGTGTGAAAAGTCAGCATTTGTATGGTAGACCCCCCACCACTTTGATCAATGTGTCCCCAAACATGATAATTATCTTTTCACACTAATTAGAACCCTATTCCATAAGTTTCATCATAATCACTTCATTATTGTGGGCTATAGTGTGCATAAAGACACTGAAAAAACTTCAAAAAAGTACAAAAAAATTTTTTTTACCGGAAGTGAAAAACCGGAAGTTGGGATTCAGAACTATTGTAAACCGTACTACATACTCATGTACCAAGTTTCATCCAATTCGCTTATCAGGTACAGAAGTTATAGAGCTTTCAAAAAAACAGGTGCTCCAGGGACCCCCCACCACTTTGTTCACTATCGCTCAAAAACTAATCAGTTCTTTGTCATACATGTTTGCGTCTTTTTCCAAAGTGTCATCAAAATTCATTCACGAATTAATGTTTTGTGCTCCCAACAAACATAAAAACTTTGTGGAAAAAACCACCTGTTGTATGGTGGACCCCCTAACCCTTTATCCAACGTGCTCCAAAAGCTGACAAAATCTTTTTCATGTTATTTAAAAGCTTTTCGCAACGTTTCATGAAAATCGATCGGTAATTGTAGGCTACAGTAGGGATAAACACCTGAAAAAAAAACTTTTTAACCGGAAGTGACAAACCGGAAGTTGGTATGCAGAAGTATTGGAAACAGTATTAAAACCTTATATACTAAGTTTCAATAAGATCATAGCTCGGGATCAGAAGTTATTCAAGATTAAAACTTAGAGGTGTTCGGGAGACCCCCTGCCATTTTGTCCAAATTTAAAATTAATCCTGATCTTCTATTTTCAAGTGAACCTGTATCATTTGCCAAAGTTTTATCAAGATCCTATGCAGAAAACTCACGCACACAACTCACTCAACGCAGAAAAAAATCGTCAAGTATGTCAAATCAAGGCATACATATTTTTGGCTTAAAAACGTCAGCAAGGCATGCATATTTTTGGCTTAAAAACGTTCATTTTAAGTGATGCTGAGTAGGAACAAAGAATGTGGAGGAATCTGGATGGTCAGGATTGGTATGTTAGATCAAAAAATAGATTATTGCATTATAAGTTTGTCCAAAAAAATGTTGTCAAGTGTGTCAAAAGAAAGATTGTAGCGGCGGGCTATTTAAGACTTTACTCTGGAAATAATAGTTTACGAATTCAATTACAATTTTATTAATTTTCTTAAATTGTAATAAACATAAACATTTTTCTATACTACTGTTGACTGTTTAGTTACGTCATCAATTTCAAATTAATAAACATGTTTATTTTTGATGGAAGGGGAAAACAGAAGGCCGATGGTATGATATTAAAAATACGAATTTTTCAAATCAATTAGACTAGTTTAATTTTAAAACTCAAAATTGCAGTATAATTTTAAAAATAAAATGATTAAAATCAAAAGGTTAGATAATTTTTGTAATTGAAAAAAAAATGTAAATGTTTTTATATATAGAATTAAATTTGTATCCATGGCGATGTCAAAGTTTTTTTATTTATTTGTTTGTTCAATGTGATGAAATGTGACAAAAAATTTATTTATACATCGATTTAAGAAAAAAATTATCAGTTATTTTTATTTATTATAAATTTAGAGTTATGGAAAAGGATAAACAAGACCAAATTAAAAAGCGTGGTGATTATCTTCATTGGTCTGAATATTTTATGGCAACTGCATTTCTGGCAGCAAAACGTAGTAAAGATCCAACAACACAAGTTGGTGCCGTAATCGTAAACAACGATAGTAAAATTGTGGGAATTGGTTATAATGGATTTCCAATTGGCTGCAGTGATGATGAATTTCCACGGGGAAAAAGAATTGAATACATTAAACAATAAACATTTATACGTGGTGCATGCAGAAGTGAATGCGATTTAAATAAAAATTGTTATATAATATGTAGCACTAGTTCCGTGTAATGAGTGTGCTAAATATATTATACAATCAGGAATTGTTAATAAAGGGAGTTATCACAGAAGGAAAACGAAGATGCATAAAATACAATATGGAAACAACATTCAAGATTAAACTAATGTAAGTTTTTTATATATTTTGATTTGTATAAATTTTGATTTTGTTTTTGTTAAATTAATTTCTTTATGTTAGTAAATTAATAGTTTATTTTTCTGTGATATGAAGAATAAGAGATTTCCAAGTGATGATATGTTTGTGTGTAAATTCAGTGGTTCAGTTTCATAATAGTTTTGAGCTATCCGGCATAAAATAATATTATATAATTCGCGTAAAAGTTCAAATGGTTTCAAGATTTTTATTTATTTTTTTTCCCAATTAATTGGAAAAATAAAATTAATTATTTGTACGACATGAAATTTTATTATTATTCTTGAAAAGTATCTGTTGACGCTGGAACAAGCTTGCTGAAAATGCAAAACAAAATTTTATTAACTTGAAATTATACTCGCGGTCCACTGCTTGTTCCATCGACAACTTGCTCCTCGTCATTCAGGCTTCACCTGTAAAGAATTATTTTGTTGGTTTAAAAACATAGTTGATCTCAGCTATATACAATTTCAAATACATATAATGGTTACGTTCCTGAAGTTGAATCACCTTTTGCATCGTGTTGGAAAGAACGGGAAGAATTATTGGGATATTAATACTATTTTAATTGCATTTCTAGCTCACCTTAATTAGTGACATATATTCATTTTGTTTATATTTTACTGTCAATATGGTTGGTATCTGACAGTATTGACGTTTAGTTATTGGAAGTTGGATTCTCGAAATTTCTACAGTCGATAAGCAAATTTTCTTCGCAGTCCAAATTAGTACATCATTAAAATGTTGGCACTGCCAACGCAAAGGAGCACGATGCAAAGAAGGCTATTTAACTTTTGACTTTATAGAATTTCATTCTATTCCGTAGTTGCATTTTAGATGTAATTGTTGTAAATTTGTTTTGACTTCGGTTTGTACTCAGCTTTTCTTATTTATACTATGCATCTGGTGTTAAATTTAAAAATTAGAATAAAATAAGTGATATTTATTGTGAACAAAGTAGAAATAAAGGTGTTTTAATTTTGACCGTCCTTTAATCCAGTTACAAATACATTATATTCAATTTGTCGTCTCACGCCATTTCTTTTGCAGGTGTAATCAAAGTACAATAGGATACGCCGCGAATCCTTGAAATTTCAACATGTGCCAATTCATCGCCTCATATATGTGCTATTGTGAGGCAAGTTATAGTAAGGCACAGTAACAATTCAACATATGCTGACTCATCGCCTCGTATATATGTGTTATTCTGAGGCAAATTTATTGTAAGGCACAATTATTGTTATCGTATGCTGACTCATCACTTCGTTATATGTGCTATTGAAAGTTTATTGTAAAGCACAGTTATTATTCATTGTATGCTGATTCATCACTTCGTTATATGTGCCATTGTAAAGGAAATTTTATTGTATGGCACAGTTATTATTTTCATCGTATGCTGATTCATCATTTTGTTATATGTGCCATTGTAAGGGAAAGTTATTGTAAGGCATAGTTATTTTTCATCGTATGCTGATTCATCACTTCGTTATATGTGCCATTGTAAAGGAAAGTTTATTGTAAGGCACAGCTATTATTTTCATCGTATGCTGATTCATCATTTCGTTATATGTATATTAAAAGTTTATTGTAAGGCACAGTTATTATTTCATTGTATGCTGACTCATCACTTCGTTATAGGTGCCATTGTGAGGCTAGTTTATTGTAAGGCACATCCGTAATAATTCAACATTTGCAAAATCATCATGCATCATATCATTGTAATGCAATTTACTTTAATAAATATGTTCTAAGGAAGCCAATGGTGTGTTTCCGGTTTTCAAGATTTTTTCGTAATTAATACAGTCCACTGCCAAATCGGAGACACAACAGTATCAGTTAGTCAAAAAAATAATGTCAAGGGTGTCAAAAGAATGATTTTCATTTATTTTTTAAGAAAAAAATAAAATTAGTTATTTGTATGAAATGAAATGTATAATGAACATGAAATTTTAAATGTTTGATTTTATTATAACTTTTATAATTTTGGAAAAAGTTTCAATTTTTGATATTGTTATAATTTTTGCATTATTTTTAGAATTTTGGAAAAAGTTTAAATATTTGAATTTTTAAGAATTTTTGGAAGATTATTAGAATTTAGAAAAAGTTTCAATTATTGATTTTATTCTAATATTTGGAATATTTTTAGAATTAAAAAAAAAAAAATTTTTGATTTTTATAAATATTTTTAGAATTTTGAGAAAAAGATTAAATTTTTGATTTCGGAAGAATTTTCGGAACATTTTTAGCATTTTGAAAAATTTAAAATTTTTGATTTTATTATAATTTTTATAATTTTGGAAAAAGTTACAATTTTTGATTTTGTAATAATTTTTGCAATACTTTTAGAATTTTGTTTGAAAAAAGTTTGAATTTCTGATTTTATTTAATTTTTGCAATATTTTTGGAATTTTGAAAGAAATATGAATTTGTGATTTTTAAGTATTTTCTCGAAACGTTAAATGGAGAGGGTTTTAAGTAGTTTGCTGATTGTATAATCTTTTCACTAAATTATGTTACTTTATGATCTGTTCTAATTTTCCGACAACGTGTTGATGTTTCGTGCTAGTTTTGTAATACATATCTAAACAGAGATAAAAAATACATGTACTTTAACAAAGAGCTATATTTGATATACATCGCTGCCCAAAACTAAAAACCATGTGCTCATAAAAGTTGTTTGCCGAAAATTGTACTAGAATCCTTAACCCAGACCGAAGTCTTGATATCTCAGAGCTTGAGATTTCAGCCCCTCCATATTTTGATATTTAGTTTATAAATAAATATTAAATAATTTATGTTATTTTATTATCTGTTTTGTGTAAGTTATTTAATAAAATTCTAAACAGAGATAAAATATTTGTACTTTTACAAATAATTTTATGTTTAATATACATCGCTGCCAAAACTAGAAACAATATACTCATAAAATCCTTTTGCCGAAAACTATATAAAAACTCTTAACACAGACTGAAGTCTTGATATCTCAATGTCTTGAGATTTCAGCCTTTCATATTTTATAA
>OY856187.1:410159166-410166666 GCA_963693315.1 Diogma glabrata | reverse complement strand
ACAGGATCAAGGAATATGCAACCGGCTGGATTATTGGCAACTACATTTTTGTTTTGTTTCAGCAAATTTTTGTAAAAATTTGCTATTTACCTTTTAATTTACTTTTATTTTCTCTATTCTATCATAAAATATTGGCCTATGTCATATTTTGTCAGTGATAGGATTTTTTGTTTAGTTATTCATTCTTTAACAAAAAATTTAAAAAAACAAAAAACGAAAGATTTACGTCCATCAACACCTCTGAACGTATGTTGTTGTGGGACCTTGGTCTTAAAAGGTTTTTATGTGTTATTGTGACACATATTGTAATTCCTACTACACAACACATTTTATTAAAAAAAAAAAAAAAAAAACATGGTTGTATCGACCACAGAGGCCTGGCCAAACATTTTTAAGACATTTTGTTTGATTAGACATTTGCTTTTCCACAAATATTATCATTGATAAAATTGAAATAAAAAATTAAACATGACATGTTGAAATACATTTCTTGCATTTGGTAGTTTTACTGCAAATTTTAGTTTGAATAGATAAATGATATGTTTTTACTATAACAGTATTCAACTTGCTAGACAAAACGTATCATTTTTTGGTTTTGTAATTATACATTGTGTATTAAACCCGAATATGAAACTGCTAAATATATATATTTGCTGTTTTTCCGCTGCCAATTGCGTCACATAAGATTATATTTATCTCTCTACCTCCTAAATACAAATAAAAGATGTAAAAGTATACTAAGAGCATGCCAATGCTTTGTTGAAAACATGTATAGTAACAGTGGGTTACATATCTAAGTATTTGAAATAAAATTTTAATGACATTGTAATTGGTATGTTTTATTGACTATTCAGTGAAAAGGTAATCAAAATTCATCTCCAGTCATCTCTAAACAAAATAAGTTTATAAAACAAAACCAATATGGCGGTGAATGGAGCTTTTTTTATGTTCCTCTTAAAACTAATAAATACAATATATGTGCAGTATCCGTAATACGTACACAATTTTTTTGTTTTATTTTGGTAATAAAATTGCGGTTTATGAACACTAAAAATCCAAAAACAACAACAAAGAGAAACTAAATATGAAAAAGTTTTTCTAATAGGTTAATATTGTTTTTTTTTTTCGAATATATGTACTCCAAGTCGACTCGTGAATATAATTTGATGTTATATTTTGTTTTAGGTTTTTTGTTTAGTTTTTCAAAAAAAAAAAATATGTTATGATGTTGATCTCTTTTACTAGACGTGCTTTGAAAACTTGATGAGCTTTTTCGTTTTTATTATTTTCCTTTTCCCATTTTTTTTTTTCGTGCTCCTGTTAAAATGTTAATACAATAATTGATGATCTCAATTTAGAAAATTTGTTCACGCAAAAGGATTAGAGTTGGATTTTTGTTTTACTTTATGGATAAAAATATTAGGATTTTCATGAGATATTTAAGTGATTGTGTAGAAATTAAGCTAATTATTTTTTTTTTTTTGCTTTTTTAATGTTGTTTTGTTGTAACGATAAATTACAATGAATTGCTTGTAATATATTATATCGTTATTTTGTGTGTTAATTATTTGTTAAAATTTGTTAAAAAAATATGTGTTTAACCTAGCACGTTAAGGTTAAGACATTAGTGGTGTATTACGTAATAAATGATTAAATGCAGGTTTATGTAACTATATACTGCAATTAACCGTTCATTTAGTAATATATATCGTTTTGAGAATGTATAAAGTTTTTGAGTACAAACTATATACATTTTAGTAGATATTTCATGTGTAATCCGATAGGGAAATAACTCTTTTTGGATGTGGCTATTATTTGATTATCTTTGTTCTACGGGTTTTGGAAGACAATCAATTACATTGTATCAAATATTACTTATTTACTGAACATCTTATCAAGCACGCACTATGGATTAAGCAAAAAATAAAACATATTTTCTACACTTTAAAAGAGATGGAAAGACTTTAAATTGAGATTTAAACCCAAGATTACCACAAATTTGTTATTTCTGTCATAAAATTAATTTACTTTCCGTTTACTGATACAAAAAATGATGAAAATTAAATGTCACAATTAAACCAAAAATATTGTTCCTATAATGAGACACGTGACAAATAAATTTCGAAAAAATAATCACAAAAAATTGAATCGAGGATTCTTATTTTTCATTTTATGTAAGGAAAAGGAGATAAAATCTTTTCTTTTTACTATTCAATTTTTTCCCCCGTCTTCGTTTTACGAAAAAAAAAATCGGAACATTTTCTTATTTTTAAAAGAAAGAAATGAGTTAATAAAACGTCGAAAGGAAGAGATGATATTATTTTTAATCAAAATTATTACATTGAAATTGAAATTGGAAATGAATAGGTGAGGATTGGGTTGAATTATAAAAAAAGTAAACAATTTAGAAGGTGAAACTTTTTCTAAATAATAAGAGATGACAGTGACAAAAAATATTTAACATATGTTTGATCAAACATAATCAATATTTTCGAGCTTCGTTAAAAAAAAAAACCAAGGAAAATCTCCCCTATAACAACATAAAGGAAAAAGCAAAGTAATAAATAAAAGAAAGATAAGGATTTTTAATCTCAATTTACATTTATTGAAAACCGTGTTTTGCATAACGAACTTTTCTTTTTCTGATCTATTCATTTTAATCTACTTTTATTTTTATTCAATGTTTTTTATTTTAATTTAAAAAAAACGGCTTTGAACAAGTAGAAAAACAGTAAAAAATTTAAATTAAATAAAAACAAAACACGCATGCAATTTTAAAATTAAAATAATAAAATATTGTATTTTTGTTATAAGTTTGATGTATAATTAAACGATAAAATCGGTTTACATATTATCAGAATATATTTCAAAACTGCTTGTTGGAAATGATTGTTATTGGCATAATAGAGGATTGGATCGCAATGGAAAGGTGTGACTAAATGTGTTAAATGAATCTTGGGAAATTAATTGAAGCTTCTAAATGTTGTTAGTTTATCTGAATGCTTGCCCTAGCTGTCATAGAACGCTAATAGATCTGGACCCTTACATGCAAAAATATTTGTGATTGATATGGTATAGGAAAATTGCAAAAGAGTTTTGTTCTTGTTATTAATTTCTATGTAATAAAATTTCGCAAAAGAAAATTTTTAACGATATTTAGAGTAAGCCTATCAATCGGTTTGTCGTTAACTTTCTTGGTCTTCTTCTTCTGAAAAATAAATTGTTTAATTAAAGTTTTTACCAGATGTATCAAACAGACCGCTTATTCAGTTTTTTGAATAAATACAGCATCTTTTTTGTAAAAATACAAATCTGCTGCAGCTTCAAAACTTTTATTTAATTTGTGTTTTCACAGTTCAGTTGTGCCGTGCCGGTTTCTATTTTGTGATCAATTTTTAAGTAACTTTTCATTATGAAATTGGTCTCAAATTTAAAAACATTTTATTTTGTTCAAAGCTTTCCATCATTTATTCATGCTATTCTTTAATTCATCTATCATTTAATAGAATGCGCTGATAGTTAATCAAAAGAAATTTTTTACTCATACATTTTTTACACTTAATCAGCACATAAAAAACACAAAAATTGTCGACATTTCCATACAAATTTGGGTGGAAATTTTAGACAATTTTTAGTTCGGTTTTGTTACATGAGATGACACATATGTAATAATAGAACTTAAAATTAAAACTGAATAAAATATAAACAAAATATTTAAAAACATTTTATTCAGTTTTTTACCTTATTAAAATAATATACCTTTATACCTTATTAAAATAATTTTATATTACAAAAAAATGTTAAATTTTCGGTAAGTGATTTAATTAATAGTTTTACTTATGATGTATATTCTATGAAATCGAATTCTGTGATATTGATTTTTTATCGATATTCTTGAACTTATTCATCATTTCAAGTACTACTTCAACTTTATTTATCAATCGCATATATACGTCATCATAATTCATCATTTTTTTTATCGATATTCGAGAACCTATTCATCATTTTCAATCACTACGTCAACTTGGACCCTAGCTTATATGCATAGTTCTGTCTGCAGTTGTTCTATAATCCAGCAATGATCAGCTAAATACACCAGGAGGAAGACCGGGATCTGACCACAGCTTGGAGTGAGTACCTTTGTATATATATATATATATATATATATATATATATATATATATATATATATATATATATATATATATATATATATATATATATATATATATATATATATATATATATATATATATATATATATATATATATATATATATATATATATAGATACATGGATATAGGTGCATGGATGTGTGGGTGTATGGGTATGAGTGTATGTGTGGGTGTGTGTGTCTACTCAGAGTCTACGCATAGCAGAAAAGTTTTGTTTTGAATTTGTGGTTATTTTTTAATTTAAATTTCTGCGTTTCAAAAATTTGGTTTTTGATATAAATTAATAGTAAAATTAATAATGCTTTTAATATAATTTTAATATATTCAATTTCAATTTTGAAACAATGTTTTTTAATTTATAATTAAATTTATTTGATAGAAAATTAAAAAAAAAAGTATTGCGAGTTATAAAAAATGCTATAAACTGTAATAAAAACAAAAATAAAAATTAATCTATCCGTGTTCATACAATCGACGAAAAAAAGAATCCTCGGATGGGGATAGAATTTTATCCTCGGATTTTTTTTCCATCCATGTTCATACAATCGACCCTTATTGTCTTTTAACGTTTATAATTTTAGAGTTTCAGATATGTGTGGTTTAATCATGTTTTTCTATTAATGTAATTTGAATGTCTCACTGAGGAAGAGGTCAATCAAACCTCGAAATATCTGAGAAACAAAAATAAGAAATTAATGATCTATTGCTTGGTGTTTGTTTTATTTAAAAACTAGTAAAATAAACCAAAGATTATACGTAGTATAAAGAAGATCAGGTTTATGGTATAAATTATATTATAAACGAAATAAAATAAATGTTCTAACATATTTTTCTTCATTTATTTTCCGGGATAACGTAAGTTCCAAGACAAAAAAAATTTTTGATTTTCATCAAACATAAGTGGATGACAACTCATTTAAATTACCAATCGTGAAGGTCAGTCATATAATTGAACTAATGACGTTACTTATTTACGGTACAAACAAATATATAATTTTTTTTCGTTTTATCAAAATTGTAACTATTAATTTAGAATTCAATAAAAATTCAGGCACAGGTGCCTGAGGTGCCACAGGTATTCAGGCACAAAGTGCATTCCAAGACCAAATTAATTTCACGATTTAAAAAAAAACAAAAGTAGATGACAACTCATCAAAATCTAAATTACCAATCGTCTTCTACTAGGGTTTCTCATTTCCCGTAGAAATTCAAATCCCGGGAAGCCGGGACAGAAAATATCCAATTCCCGGGATCCCGGGAAATCCCGGGAAACGCTAAAAAGCTAGATTTTTCTAATTGGGTGGTAGAAAAATGTGTAAAATTAAAACAGTACAAAAAATGCGCTATTGATTTTTATATTTCCATTATTTTTAATTAGAAAAACTTCAAAAATTAAATAAAAAAGAATACATAAAAACAAAACAAAAATAAATTCATAATACTAATTTTTAAACAATTTTTCAAACAACTAGGTTGTCAATGGCGCCATCACTCAATTTTGTCCGAATGTTCGTGACGAAACGTCCATTGAACCGTCCGTCCAAGAGAACCATTAAACATAAATTAAGAGAAATGAAGCCCAAGTTTTAGGTAGATTTCTCAGAAAAATCTACCTATTTAAAGTTTGATTGGTTTTAATTTGTTGTGTTTATATGTGTCAAAAAAACCATACAAAAAAACCATGATACCATATGTGTCAAAAAAATATTTTCCTAATTTTGAACGAAATTAATTACTACAGAGGGAAAAGAATTAAAAACTACTCGATTTTCGAGTGAGAAAACTTTTAATATCTTTGAAAAAAGTACAAAAAAATGTTAATAAAAATTAGCGGGATACCCGGGATCCCGGGGTGAAATCCCGGGAAAACGGGATGAAAATTTACCCCCGGGATCCCGGGAAAACGGGATCCCGGGATCCCGTTTGAGAAACCCTATCTTCTACCCAGTGAGACTCTCGTATTTATAATTAAAATGAGAAAATCGAAATCGATGTGTTCGAAATCTATGAAAATTATGGTTGGAATAAAAAAAAAATGTAAACACACACAGTCGCGACTGATAACCTGCATCATCATAACATTGTTTTTAAAAAAATATTCATAGTCTATGTCAAACCAATTGTTGATCAAATATTAAAAAAAAGTCAATTTTATCCGAAATAGAGAAGGTTTGATATTAAGTTTATTTAAAAAAATAAAGATATTCCTTGATCATATGGCGCTCTGTCTTCCTCAATGATTGAAGCCCAGCCCATTATTTTGTTTTACTCGCTTATGAGCTTCAGATTAGAATTTGAATTATTTTTACCCAATAATTTTACTTCTTTAACGGTTTGAATAATTTTATTACATTTCTTGTAATGATTGGATTTGTGGTGTTTTGTTTCTCTGTTGGAAAATAGATCTCAAATTGCTTGATATATTACGTTCTTTTGAATTTTCACTTCTTCTTTATTTCAAAATTTTGTTTTGTGTTTATTTTTGACCTTCTACGTGATAATTTTTGATTAAAAGCTGCTCAGTATAAGATAAACAATTAATTTGTTTAGTTGTTCTTGTCCGTCGCAGGTTTTTGGAATTATTATGGTGCCAATTATATCTTACATCTGTTTTTTAATTCTTTTTGTTTGCTAAAAAGACTAGAAATCGCTGCAAAGGTGCACTATTAGAATGCCTATAGTAAACAGGATGGGCTTTTAACTGAAAATGTTTAAGACAGGAATGTTATATAGGAACAAGCAGTTATGACAATTCTTGGAGTTCCATTTTCTTTTGTAGCATTCATTCTCCATGTAGGAGCGTTGCCAATTTAATCAGATTTGAATATTCACCACGGTCATTCGCAACAGCGACACATTTACCCTGCCAGCCAATTTTTTAAGGTCGTAGAAGACGTTCGTCTCCCATTGCTGTCGTGGTCTACCTCACGGTCGTCTACTCCCGGCGGTACTAACGTACATTTTTAAATTTTCCTAGACTGTGAATTGGCTCGCATGACATGCACAAACCAAGCAATCCTATTGGAACTGATACAGCCTTTTATATGACGACCGTCACGAAGGTCTCTGACTTCATAGTTATAAAGCGTTCTATGCTCTTCATCGTCTGTCTTAAGTGAACCAAAAATGAAGCTTATTATCTTCTGGTCAGATAAATTCGATTCGTCATTTAAGTAAAAGTCCACGTTTTTGAATTTGCAGACCATTTTTTCTAGCACCACTCTCAAGAGACTTGAAAATCTCACTCACAACAGTTTCACTTCGGCCGAGGATAATAACATCATCCGCGTAGCGATCATCTGTACTGAGTTTATTGACAAGATA
>OY856187.1:410085612-410158966 GCA_963693315.1 Diogma glabrata | reverse complement strand
GGCCGAGGATAATAACATCATCCGCGTAGCGATCATCTGTACTGAGTTTATTGACAAGATATTGTTGTTAGTTTGTAGTTTCTTTTGACGGCATACATATTCCATTCTAAATTAAAGTGTTTAAAAGAGATAGCATCACCTGGTCTTAACCCGGAGTCGACTTTAAAAAACATTGATATTTCGTTCTCTAATCGTACACAGCATTGAGAGTTCTATGTTATCATTTTGCATATAGTGTTACCAGTTTACCATTTTCTCTTATTATATGTTAATTATTATTACCACAGTCCCCAAGTAAATATTTTTGTTCAAGAAAACATAATCGATATCATTTTTAATACAACCGAACGGTTCACCATTTATCAATATTAAACTAAAGAACAGAGAAACAGAACTTACCATTTATCCAAGAATATTTGTTCTCGTTTATCTATCATAAATTGTTAAAATGTTTACCAACAAAACAAAACAAGATAAAAGATGTAACACAAAAAAACCTCAGTTTATTAAAAATGCATACTTCTAAGCTGCATTATTCCAGGGTATATTTATCACATAGAACAAAAAAAGAGAGAGGAAAATGCAAAAACCTCTCAAACCACCAAACAAACTAAAAAGAAAAACCTACACCAACTGAAGCTTTTCTCAACAATTCTTGTCGTCTGATATGGAAGAAATTCCATTCATTTTTTCTTGTCTTGTTCGTTTTTTTTTCGTTAAGTCTGGGAAAAAAGGAAAATAAAAAAAACTTTAAAACTGAATAAGTAATAGAATAATATTGTTATATAAGCCAGGAAAAACATTTTCCTTTTTCTTTTCTATTTTTTTTTTTTGTTTTGTTAATTTAAGTGCAAATAAAATTTTCATTGATATTAAAGTTGTATATAATATGTAACTTTTATTTTTGTTATCATGATTCTTATTGTTTTTTTTTTCTGTTATCCTTGTAAACAAACAGAGGTAGGAAGGTTTATATTTTTTATGGTAAATGTGTAAAATTTGATATTGAATTCAGTTTTTTTTTGCAGCGAGTTTAGTTATTTTTTTTTATTCTGTAAAAAATATATAAAATTTAAATAATAAAACGAAATTTGTTTGGTTTTTATTTAAATTTGTTTTTATGGAAATTAAGATAGAGCACATGTGAATTTTATTTTTTTTTTATGTAAAACAATTTAGGATGAAATTCGCGGAAAATTGCAGGAAATGAGGAGTTTGGATTTTTTAGTGGATGTAGCTTGCGATTTATTATGGAAGAAAAAATGTTTTGAACAATTTTTGTTTTGTTGAATTTATGGGGCTAAGGGCTACTTGCGTTGCTGTGAGGGTAGAACTACAGGGAGAAAAAGTTGGATATCACTTTTTGTTCAGTTTTCTATCAAGGCAGCTCATAGATAACCAATAAAAATTCCAAAAAAAAAATTTTTAAACCTTTGTACATTGAAGCTACTCTAGAGTCTAAATTATTGTTGCCCACAAATCATTCCATTTATCAGCTGTTCGGACAAAGATGTCCCTACGCATATTGTAATTATGACAGCTAAGGAACGTGACAGTTTGCACACACCGATTGTTGTATAAAAGTGCGAAAATAATATGTTTGAGGCATGATGCCTCTAAGATAAGCTTAATCCTGCTTGTGACGATATTTAAAAAAAAAATTATACCAACAACAGTATGCTGGTGTTGTAGGGAATCAGGATTTGATCCTAAATTTTTATCACCCACAATTCGTACACCATGCTTTTGAAGAGATTTTAAAGAAGTCAGGATGGAAACCGATGTTGCACTCCAAATTACAACGATACTGAATTCAGTTGGTGTTCGGCAAAAGGGTATAAATTAATAATCTATAGGGTGTTGTCATAGAACCATTTTGCACTACTAAGAATTTTGGCTAAGGAAGAAAAAAAAATCACAAGCAAAGTTGATAAACGTCGCTTAAAACACTTTTTGTTTCTAATATTTTAAGACTGCAAAGGTAGGAAATGTCCTTTAGATATATTCCTAACGGGGCTTACGATTCCGCGTACATTAGTTGAGTGGAAGTTATGGACTGCTGCGAGGGGTCGGAAGTCGTGAAAGGACATGAAATAAACCTTTTTGACCCTGATGGTTTACCGTCTAGGAAAATCCTAGACCTTTATTTCTTAGCTAGAGTTAGATGCCTCTTTCTTTTGGTCAACCATATATTTCATTGAACCACTCTTGCAAAACCCCATTTGTTTATTAATTTTATATTGTTTTGCCATTTTATGTTTTTTGTTTGAGGTTCGGTTGTATTGGTAATTCTGTGGGTGGATGGCAGAATGAAAAAGTCTCAGAGTGAATAAGATTCACAGAAATATTTTTTTCTGTTATATTTTAAATCAATTTTTTTCATTGTTAAGAAATGGTAATATTTCTTTTGTTTTTCTGCATATTTTAAAAGTTTTGATTTTTACTTATTGCTGTTCAAAAGCCGATAGGCCAAGATCATCACACCATCGGAAATAAGACCACTGTAATTACTACATTTAGTAAATTAAAATTATTTCACTCATGCCATGATTCGTCTGGGGCCAGCTCTTCATACTTTAGTTAATTTAATTTTTCATACAAATAAAATCACTAAACCTAATACGCAGTGACATACAACAAGGTACATTATAATATTATATCTTTTCATATCATGTAATAATCCAGAAAACCAAAGGTTGGATGTCAGCAATTTAAAGTATAATATCCTATCACAGCATCAGGCAATGTAAATTACAATAACATTACATAACATGAGGAACCAGTTGAATGACATCAAGACCACAAGAGTCATTTCAATCATTCAAAACAATCGTACGCAAGAATCAAAGGGTCAACTGCAGCCCAAAATCATGTTTTTCTTCTTGAGATTCTACTTTTTTGTTTATAGATCAAATCATTATTTTAATCAATTACGAAGCTAGTGAATAAATAATTACTTCGGTCTGAAAGACCTAAGTATTACATTCATGAGCTAAAAGTGAAATTTTTACCCCCACTTTTTTGGCGTTTCTTGACGTTTTAGGACCTACTGATTCTAAAACAGCAAAAAAATGTATGTCCGTCTGCCGGCCGTCCGGCCGTCACAACTGACGAAATCTAGAAAACGCCTGAAGGGATTTTAAAAATTTTGAATTCTATAAATAGGTACTTTCAATGGTAAGAGCCGAAAGGAGGATGTGTGCGATAACTGTACCGAAAGTGTGTCAAAAAAATCGTCAAGTGTGTCAAAACAAGGAAATATGCATATATTTGCTTAAAAAACGTTCATTTTAAGTGATAATGAGTAGGAACAAAGAATGTGGAGAAATCTTGATGGTCGGGATTGGTCTGTGAGATCAAAAACTAGACTATTGCATTATAATTTTGTCAAAAAAATGTTGTCAAGTGTGTCAAAAGAAAGATTTTTATTTATTTTTTTACCCAATTTTTTGGAAAAAAATAAAATTAACTATTTGTTTAAAATGAAATTTTATTATTATTATTGAGAATTATGGCATTATAAATTTGTCAAAAAAAAAATGCCAAGTGTGTCAAAAAATGATTTCATTTATTTTTTTAGCCAATTTTTTGGAAAAAAAGCAGCTGTTTTGCTTTCCGGATTACACCTTATCCAGGCACACAGTTTGCTTTCTGCTAGTGGCTCACTAGCAGGTTCAGTGTTCATTATAACAACGAATAAAACAAAAAAAAGTAAAAATCAAAACTTTAAAAATATGAATTACAATTACATTGAAAATGAAATTGGACATGGAAATTTTTTAATATGTTTAGTTTTTGAAATATTTTTGGAATTTTGAAAAAAGTTTGTATTTTTGATTTTGTAATATTTTTCGAATTTTAGAAAACGTTTAAATTTTTGATTTTGTAAGAATTTTTGGAATATTTTTAGAATTTTGAATAATTTTGAATTTTCGATTTTAGTATAATTTTTGGAATTTTGAAAAAATTTCAATTTCTGGTTTTGTAATAATTTTTGCAATGTTTTTAGAATTTTGTAAAAAGATTGAATTTTTGGCATATTATTTTAATTTAGAAAAAGTTTAAATATTTGATTTTATTCGGATTTTTGGAATATTTTTGGAATTTTGAAAAAAGTTTGATTTTATTTAATTTTTACAATATTTTTGGAATTTTAAAAGAAATATGAATTTGCGATTTTGTAATATTTTCTCGAAACGCTAAATGGAGAGGTTTTTGAGTAGTTTGCTAAGTGTATCATCTTTTCACTAAATTATGTTAATTTATGATCTGTTATGATTTTCCGGCAACGTATAGATGTTTCGTGTTAATTTTGTAATAAAATTCTAAACAGAGATAAAAAATACTTGTACTTTAACAAATAGTTATGTTTGATATACAATGCTGCCCAAAACTAAAAACAATGTCCTCATAAGAGTTTTTTGCCGAAAATTATATCAAAATCCTTAACCCAGACCGAAGTCTTGATATCTCAAAGCTTGAGATTTCAGACCCTCCATATTTTTCTCATGAATTTCACAATGCATACAAAAATATTGCGACGCTGATGCATAGGCTGACTTCACCACAGGTCTGGAAACATAGTGTTCTGGATATATAATGAGCTAATATCCATAAAATACTTTAATTAAAAGCTAACCAATATTATGGACTTCCTAGTTCTAATAATAAAAATATGGAGGGGCTGAAATCTCACAGCTCTGAGATATCAAGAATTCGGTCTGTGTTAAGGATTTTGATATAGTTTTCGGCAAAAAACTTTTTATGATGACATGGTTTTTAGTTTTGGGCAAGTTAAAGTACAAGTATTTTTTTAAATCTCTGTTTCGAAATTTATTACAAAACAAACACGAAACATCAATACGATGCCGGAAAATTATAAAAGATCATAAATTAACATAATTTAGTGAAAAGATGATACAATCAGCAAACTACTCAAAAACCTCTCCATTTAGCGTTTCGAGAAAATATTACAAAATCGCAAATTCATATTTCTTTTAAAATTCCAAAAATATTGTAAAAATTAGATAAAGTCAAACTTTTTTTAAAATGCTAAAAATATTACAAAAATTATTACAAAATCAAAGATTAAACTTTTTTCAAAAATTCTGAAAATATTGCAAAAATTATACAAAATCAAAAATTGAACCTTTTTGAAAATTCCAAAAATATTCCAAAAATTAGAATAAAATCAAATATTTAAACTTTTTCTAAATCCTAATAATAATCCAAAAATTCTTAAAAATTCAAACTTTTTCCAAAATTCTAAAAATATTGCAAAAATTATAACAATATCAAAAATTGAAACTCTTTCCAAAATTATAAAAATTAAAATAAAATCAAAAATTTAAAATTTTTTAAAATTCGAAAAATATTCCAAAAATTCTTACAAAATCAAATATTGAAACTTTTTCAAAATTCCTAAAATATTCAAAAACTAAAACAAATTCAAAAATTTCCATGTCCAATTTCATTTTTTGGAAGTTGGGATGCAGAACTATTTTGAACCGTACTACATACTCATGTACCAAGTTTCATCCAATTCGCTTATCAGGTACAGATGTTATAGAGCTTTCAAAAAAACAGGTGCTCCAGGGACCCCCCACCACTTTGTTCACTATCGCTCAAAACCTAATCAGTTCTTTGCCATACATGTTTGCATCTTTTTTCAAAACGTCATCAAAATTCGTTCACGAACGAATGCTGTGTGCTCCCAACAAACATTGAAAAAAGTGTGGCACATTAAACAGGTGTTCGGGAGGACCCCCACCACTTATTCCAATATTATCCAAAAACTAATCAGTTCTTTGTTACTTAAGTCTCCATCTTTTTCCAAAGTATCATTAACATAAATTAATGAATGAAGTCTGTATGCTCCCAACAAACTTAAAAAACAAAGTGTGAAAAGTCAGCATTTGTATGCTAGACCCCCCACCACTTTGATCAATGTGTCCTAAAAGATGATAATTATCTTTTTACACTAATTGGAACCCTATTCCATAAGTTTCATCATAATCACTTCATTATTGTAGGCTATAGTGTGCATAAAGACACTGAAAAAACTTCAAAATAGTACAAAAAAAATTTTTTTACGGGAAGTGAAAAACTGGAAGTTGGGATGCAGAACTATTTTAAACCGTACTACATACTCATGTACCAAGTTTTATCCAATTCGCTTTTCAGGTACAGAAGTTATACAGCTTTCAAAAAAAACAGGTGCTCCAGGGACCCCCCACCACTTTGTTCACTTTCGCTCAAAAACTAATCAGTTCTTTGTCATACATGTTTGCGTCTTTTTTGAAAGTGTCATCAAAATTCATTAACGAATGAATGTTTTATGCTCCCAACAATCTTAAAAACTTTGTGGAAAAAACCACCTGTTGTATGGTGGATCCCCCAACCCTTTATCCAATGTGCTCCAAAAGCTGATAAAATCTTTCTCATGTTATTTAAAAGCTTTTCGCAACGTTTCATGAAAATCGATTGGTAATTGTAGGCTACAGTAGAGATAAACACCTGAAAAAAAAACTTTTTAACCGGAAGTGACAAACCAGAAGTTGGTATGCAAAAATATTGGAAACAGTACTAAAACCTTATATACTAAGTTTCAATAAGATCATAGCTCGGGATCAGAAGTTATTCAAGATTTAAACTTAGAGGTGTTCGGGAGACCCCCCGCCATTTTGTCCAAATTTGAAATGAATCCAGATCTTCCATTTTCAAGTGAACTTGTATCATTTGCCAAAGTTTCATCAAGATCCTATGCAGAAAACTCACCCACCCACCCACCCACACACAGACGTACACCAAATTTTTTTTTGGCTATTTAGATAGAGGATGGTCCAAAACAAAAGATAAAATAAAATTTGGGGTATGTAAGATTTTTTTTTTTCACGATAGATTGCATTACTTCACACAATTTAAAATTGTGGTGAAGTAAAAAAATTAGTTATGTTTATTATACTACGTAATCAGGTGAATTTAAATTTTTGTTATTATGAATTCTATTAAGACAATCGTCAACATATGGTATTTTTATAAATTTGTTTTTTTTTGTTTGGCTATTTTTGTAATTAATTTTAGTAATTATTTTTCAGTAATTATTTTTGTAGAATGGGGATAGGACAAGTTGGGACAATCGATGACTGCTTGCGTGACTTTGGCTTGGAAATGGTTGGTGGTGTGGTGCCATGTCAGTTATAGGGGGTCATTATCTAACAGCCGACCGTCTTAGTACTTTCACATCAAATACAGTTTTAAAATCAGCTCTCAATAAGAAAACGTGATTGAAGATTTGCAGTTTTAATTCGTGTAGCCTTTTTCCTAAATTAGATGAAATCAGAGCTTTGTTGGATAATGTTGAGATGGATATCATTTGTGTGTCAGAAAGTTAGCTTAAGGAACATATTACTGTTACATCGCTTCAAATACCAGGGTTTAAGCTTTACAGGAATGATCGTGTTACTAGAGCTGGTGGGGTATGCATGTATATTAAATCAAGTATCTCTTCTAAAGTCCTTTTTAGGTCAACGAAAATTTTGAAATGATATTATTAGAATTAAGAATTGGTCGATGTAAACTACTTGTTGGTACTGCATATCTACCCCCACGTTTTAACCATCATGATGAACTAGAAGTAATTTTAAACAACTTTTCGATATCCTTTGGTGATATTATTCTTTGTGGCGACTTTAATCATAATTTATTGCGTGGTGACTCAAGAATTGAAAAGTTTCGAGATATTTTGGATAGTTGTGGGTTATCTCCTCAAAATACTGAGCCTACATTCTTCTACGGAACTTCATCTTCACTGCTTGACTTGGTTATCACTAATACTAATAAGATAATCTTTCTTAATCAGCTCTCTATTGGTTGTTTCAATCATGACTTTTTGTTTTTTACATATGAAATGTTCCATTCCAATCCAAAGGTAGATAGATCGTTTAGAGATTTCAAACATATTGACTACTCTAGGTTGAATGGGTTTATATCATCATCTTGGGACTATCTTTATTGTATTCCCAATATTAATGAACAAATGGAGTTTCTCAACAGCGTTATTAATGAAGCTTTTGATAGGTTTGTACCGTTAAAAACATGTCGAGTGAGCACCTCTCGACCGCAATGGTTTTGTTCTGAAATTGAGGATCTAATACTGCTTCGTGACTTTGCTTTCAAGCGGTGGAAATCATTAAGAACACAGGAATCTAGATTGGCGTATACACTTTCAAGGAATAAGGTTACAGCCTTAATTAAAGAACGAAAAAAGTCGCTTTTAATTGAGATTTTGGATCCAAAATTAAGTCCTAAAGTTTTCTGGAACAGGATAAACAATTTAGGATTAATTGAGTCACAAAAGCCTACAGAGGTCTTATTTTCGGCTTCTAAATTTGCGAACCAGTTTTCCCTGGCAAGTACACGAACTAAGGATGAAACAACTGCTTGTAATGTGCCTAAACAAATGGTTTTTAATGAGCCTAATTTAAACATTCATAGTGGTCCTACATTCTCTTTTAGAAATATAGATTTATTGGAACTCGCTTTAGCCTTAAACTCTGTGTCCTCAAATGCCATTGGACTTGATGGCATATCAATGAAGTTCTTTAAAATTATATTCCCTTTAATTGAGTGTCACGTGTTATACTTATTTAACTGTATGCTTACCAAATTAGTTTTTCCTGAATGTTGGAAATGTGCTAAAATAATTCCAGTGGCAAAAGTATCTGATCCATTATCGACCGCCGACTATCGACCTATAAGTATTCTGCCTACTTTATCTAAATTATTCCAGCAAATCTTAAAAACACAAATAACTGAATACTTGGATGGTACAACAAGTTACTAAATAGCTATCAATCAGCTTATAGATGCTCATATGGCACTAACTCTGCAATTCTTAACATTACCGATGATAAACGCAGGAATATTGATAATGTAGAGCCTACTGTACTTGATTGCTTGACTTTAGCTGGGCTTTTGACTCAATTGGCTTCGATCAGTTAATTGGGAAACTATGCCAAGAATTCAAATTTTCACTGCCAGCTTGTAAACTGATTCACTCATACTTAACAAATCGAACACAAAAAGCATTTGTTGGTGGCGTCTTCTTGGACTCAATTAATGTTGTATCTGGTGTACCTCAAGGTTCAGTGTTGGGCCCCTTACTTTTCTCCTTATGCATAAATGATCTCCCTAGGATGATTAAATATTGTAAATATCACTTATTTGTAGATGATGTTCAAATTTATTTCAGTGCCAAACTTGAGCAAATTGGAGCATGTCTCGAGAAAATAAATGTGGACATTAGTTCTATTTTAAGATGGTCAGTGATGAATGGTCTGTCTTTGAATGCCGAGAAATCTCAAGCCATTGTAGTTTATAAAAGATCTGTAAACATCATAAATGTACCCCAAATTAGAATAGATGATGTCTGTATACCTTTTTCCTCAAAAATTAAGAATCTTGGAGTGCTAATGAACAGCTCTTTAACTTGGTCCGATCATATTTCTGCGCAGAGGAAACGGATAACATTCATCTTGAGAACCTTGTGGACTGTAGCTAGAGATGCAGATGTGGTTCTAAAAAAAAGCTATTTTTTTCTTACATTCTGCCCCATTTCATTTATTGTGATACAGCACTTTTTGGTATGTATGAATATGATCTGTATAAAATCCAGTTAACGTTTAATTCTTGTGCTCGTTATATATATGGTAAACGTAAGTTTGACCACATTTCAACTTATTCAAAAATGATATTGGGGTGTAGCATTCGTAATTACTATTGTGTATCGAGTTTGTACGTATATATTTAAGATATTAAAGTCTGGCGAGCCTAGTTATTTAAATGACAAATTGCAAAAACTTCGTTCTACCAGGGCGAAGAATATAATGATTCCGCGGAACTCGTCTCTGCTATTTAATAGCTCCTTCTTTGTCAGGGGTGTCAGCTCTTGGAATTCGTTGCCTTCTGAGCTGAAGTCATCCAATACACCAGCTAGTTTCAAGCAAAGGTATTTCAGGCACTTCGATTATGTGTGAAAAGTTTCGTCCATTCTTCTGTCCTATAATTTAAATGATATTTATTCATAGTTATATTAGTCTATTACTGTAAACTAACTATTTAGATTAGTTATAGTCTATTACCAGTATTTAACATTCGTTTTATAAATTAAAAAATTTAGTAATAATATACAGTGTCAACCCATTACTAATTTAATTGATACATATATATTAAAAAGTGCAAACTTACATATATGTAAATAATAAACAAATAAATAAATAAATAAATAAAATATCTCTGATACACTCCAATTCACCATGACTACCGTGACCACATCACCACCATGACCAGCATGACCACCTTGACCACCATGACCGCCATGACCATCATGACCACCGGCAACACTATGACCACCATGACAACCGTGACCACCGTGACCACCATAACCACCATGACCACTATGACCACCGTGACCACCATAACCTACATGACCACAATAACCACCATGACCACCATAACCACCATGAACACCATGACCACCATGACCACCATGACCACCGTGACCACCATAACCACCAAGACCACCGTGAGCACCATGACCACCAAAACCACCGTGACCACCATGACCACCATGACCACCATAACCACTATGACCACCATGACCACCGCGAACACCATAACCACCATGACCACCATGGCCACCATGACCACCGTGAACACCATGACCACCATGACCACCATAAACACCATGAACATCATGACCACCGTGAACACCATGACCACCATGACCACCATGACCACCGTGACCACCGTGACCACCATAACCACCATGACCACCATGACCACCATGACCACCATGACTGCCATTACCACCATTACCACCATGACCACCGTGAACACCATGACTACCATGACCACCATGACCACCGTCAGCACCATAACCACCATGACCACTATGACCACCATGACCACCATCAACCATGACCACCATGACCACCGTGAACACCATGACCACCATGACCACCGTGACCACCATTACCACCATGACCACTATAACCACTATGACCACCATGACCACCATGACCACCATGACCACCATGACCACCATGACCACCTTGACCACCATGACCACCATGACTGCCATGACCACCGTGAACACCATGACCACCATGACCACAGCGACCACCATGACCACCGTGACCACCATAACCACTATGACCACTATGACCACCATGACCACCATGACCACCATGACCACAATGACGACCATGACCACCATCTACAATAGACACATCCAACTCATATAACATTTAGTACAATACTAAATAAATTAATAAAAATAAAATTATCAAAACAAAATTACAATTTATAAAAAAAAGTAACCGAAAATCGTGACGTTTTTTTTAAATTTTATACTACTTTCAAATTTCTCTCTACGACGAAAAAGAAGTTTCACTTAAAACAAAAACGCAACTTGTCTAATTTTAATTTATTCATTATAAAAATTTACTGAACTATATACAAAATCTAAAAAACTTCTTTTGCTAGTTTCGATCTAGGATCATCTTCAGAAATAAAATTTATTGCAACTGTTGCAACCAAAAATTAAAAATAACAGTTAAGATCGGTATAAATATGAAAAGTGCAAGAAAATATAATAAAGCGATGTTTACTTAATTAAATTAAATTAATTGAAACAAATATGAAAACCGAAAAATTTAAAGAAATTAATTAATTAATTATTACTCAATTTATTAAGTTTATTACTATTTTTGGGAAAATGGATACTTGAAACAACTCTAGAAGAATACAAATTAAAACATCATCAGGGAAGTTTTTTTCAGCATCAGCGCCACCGTTAGAAATTGTTTTGTAACTCTATAAACGTATTTTCATGCCACATATACTTCTTGTTTGCCAAATATGAGCAGGATCAAAAATGGTCGGGTGCCAACGATCGTCCAAATCACGAACTTCATCTTAAACTAAATTAGTTGACTTCAAATGGATATATTTAAAAATTAGCTTGAAACAAATAATTTTTATGATAAACTTTCACACAAGAGAATTTATGGTGGCAACATGAATAATATTTCCGTTCCAAAGATAGGAGCTTGGATTTTATTACTACTCAACTATAGTGACAGCGGCGGTATAATTACCACTAAAAGTGAAAGTTCATATCTTTGCTAATGGTTTACAAACATAATATCGTAACCGTTAATATTTATAATTAAGCTAAGGCTTGTTCTACCCATTTTATTTTCAAGCCAATCAAACACAAACTACATTTACCTGTTTCACTAATTTTATAATATTCAGATTTAATATAAATATATCATATAATTAATATAACTTTACCATCCTATAGAAAAGCAATAAAAAATTCAACAAGAATGTAACTATTCAATTAAATAATTTTTAAAACCAAAACTTTGTTTGACATGTGCAGGATATATAAAAATAATTAACATTACAGATTAACAAATAATGTTAAAATCTAAAAAGGGTTTATTATTTTTTAAAATTATAAAATTAAATCCTTTATTCCAGGAGTGTTGACGTGTTTGTCATACGTCCAAAAAAGCATTATTACTTTTTCTACCAATAAAACCAACCTCACACATGTGATCTGGAATTATAACTAGATAAAATTATAAATTTTTATAAAATCCGGGCATAACGAATGAAATCCCTCAATTTCAAACTCACTCAACAACCGTAATAAATAAAAGAAGTGAGCACTCACCACCAACAAATATGTGACACAATATTCGGTGTAATAACAATTAATTTTTACTTATCAACAAAATATATAAATAAAAAATCATAAAAATTTCAAAATATTTTTAATTGAATTTGAAAATTTAATTTGATTAAAAATGAAAATTTTTATGTTCGAATAGATATAACGGTCATGAAATCAGATTTTAATTCAATTGAAAAGTTACGTTTTTCCCTTAATTGAAACTTTTATTTTTTTTATTTTCGTTTTCGAATATCTGTGGTGTAAAAATAATTTTCCATGCGGGTTATTGGTGTGATATAATTACAAGTATGTTCGGTTTATCGGTAAATATTTTTTATTCATTTTGAATTTAGGTATAATTAGTTGTTGAAATAATTGGTGGAAATAAATTTAATGCAATAATATATTAGTTTCAATTTATCAGAGATGAGATATTTTTTCGAAATGAATCTGATTCATTTAAAATAACAGGAAAAAAATTCAATAAACAAATAAAATTCAAAACACCCATTAATTCGTTTTATTTAGAAATCCAGTAAATAAAATCATTAAATTGGATTTCCTAAATCCATAGAGAAAAATATTTTAAAATTATATTTTTATTAACTTTTTTCAGCGCATATCTTACAATTCGAATAATTAAATGTCGAAAATATAAAAATTGTTGTTTATCGTTCGCCAAGGAATTGAATGAACTTCTTTTAATATTTATTGTGAATTTATCCATAAAATTGTATTTATTACCTTTGATTTTTGAAATCATTTTCTTGCAACTTAAATTTGATTTTTATCAATAAACGAAAATGGGAAGGAAACAGAAAATATTTTCATTATATCACACAAAACAATAATAAAATCAAAAAGAAAAAAAAAATGCTATATAAACAGCTCAATAATTTTTTGTTGAAATGAGATTAATTGATTTTCGATGGATTAATGGCTTGTGCGTGCTTGCTGAGTAATATAAAGAAAATTGATTCAATTTTTTTTGTTTGTTTTTTTTCCAAGTTTTATTACGTTGTAACGTTTTAATTGTTGATGAAGTGATAAATTTATAATTATATAATGTAGTCAATTCTTAGTTGCCTGTATTTTTGTTATCAGTTATGGTCAACGGTTTTTTAAGAATTTAGATAAGCATCGATTGAAATTATTATTATTAGTAAATTTTACGTCCACGATGTGTTACTACGCTAGTTGTCTATCCTTCTCTTGAGGTCTGGTTTGTCTGGTGGTCCGTGAAGGTCCACCAGTTGGTCGTTGCATGCGATCACCCTACCACTAGCTTGCAGGAGTGAAGGTTCTTCCACCCGACCTCAGTTACAAGAAATTCAGAATAACACCATGTTTCGATAGAAGGTTGCCCTGCCATGCCACAACCCTCCCTAAATTATACTTATATTTAATATGTCATTGTGCTTTAGTAATCTTGTTACACCAAACCGAATCTCTTCATTAAAAAAAATTAGCTATTTAAGGAGCTACCTTGTTAAGTTTGCTAAAACCGAGTTGCTGGTGTTAATTGCTGTTCCTATCTCCTCAGAGTCCATTTTAATGCTTTCATAGTTATAGAATTCGTTGGTTATTCTTTTTCATTGTGGTTACAGATTTAACTGATATCCTCTTCATTGTAATAATTGGAATGGCAGAGAAAAAAGAAAAGGTGGGAGATGACAGTTTCAAATCAATGTTCAATCACATTCGATATTAGTTTTCAGCTTTATTTGTTTTTTTTCTATACATTCCACCTCTATACAATAATTTTCAGAAAGCTCTGATATGAGGTTCACTTTAACTTATACATAGTGATTTACGCCTTAACTTTAGTATATAACTTTCATTATCCTAATATAATTTTCAATTTGGTAAAAAAAATTTCTTTCACGAGTTGTCACTATTTAATTTAAAATCAAAGTTGTTTTTCTGTTCTAAAATAACAATTTCATTTAACTCCGCACAACACAACTCTAATTACTTAACTAAAAAGAAATTTTCAAAAATTTTTTTTTAAACAAGAAAGCTACATAAACCAACAAACACTGTCCAACTCCAAAAATTATCAAAACGCCTATAAACTGATCAACTCAATTACCAATCACCATCTGGGTTACTAAAAAAACCTATGTAACGACGGACTATTTTCAATTTTTACTCTAAAATAGTGGTTTCCAAATTCTATGAAATTCCCTAATAATTTTATTAATTGTAATAAACCTATACATTTATTTGTACCACTGTACAATTAAACATTTTTTTTGTTGATGTTTTAAATAAGTTCAAGTAAATTAAAAATACAAGTTTTTCATAAATGATGGAGAAATTGCTTGATGGAGGGAAAAACAGAAGATCTGGAAGACGGATATATAAACGATTAAATTGTTTTAGATCGGTCAATTAGTATATAATTTTTAAATCAATTAGTATATAAATTTAAATCAAAGAGATTAGTGATTAATTTAATGTTAATTTATTTCCATTTATAAGTTGTTTAAAAATATATCAATTTTATAACAGAATATTGAGTTTGTATTTTGTGACATTTCAAAACCATAATTTTTTTTATTGATAATTTGAATTGAGATTTTAAGCCAAAAAAAAGTATTTATCTTCTTATATATTAATACGCTAAATAAAAACTTTGTACAGCCTAAGGCTTTTTTATTCGAATTTTGATTCATTTCAAATTTCACTGCTAACTGATATTAGTGTAACTTAGATTTGACAAGTTTTTGGGATTTTTCGGATCATAAATAAAAAAGTTATAGACGAATTAAAATGTATTTTTGAATTCAACGGCCTCCCACATACAATATGAAAATGGAATTGCACTAGTTTATATTTTCTTTTCACAAATAACGATAAGCAGGCTACAGAACTTCAATCAATTTGTCAATCAATTCGAAAACGAAAACAAACGTTATAAAATTTAGTGTAAAAATCCTATAAATTTTATTTCGTTTTCAATTGATTGACAAATTGATTGAAGGTCTGTAGCCTGCTTTAAGAGAAAAAAAAATACGAAACAACAAAAACGAAATAAAAAAAATTTAGTGTATGAAATGCTTTTGGGGGGATAAACGTATTATTTTTCTTTGTTTTTAAATATTATTAGAGACAGCAAATTTTTCTTATATTTTCAGTTATTATTATTTTTATGATCTTCGAAATAAGAAAATTTAGTTTATGAAATGCTTTTGGGGGATAAACGTATTATTTTCCTTTGTTTTTAAATATTATTAGAGACAGTAAATTTTTCCTATATTTACAGTTATTATTATTTTTATGATTTTCGAAATAAGAAAATTTAGTTTATGAAATGCTTTTGGGGGGGATAAACGTATTATTTTTCTTTGTTTTTAAATATCATTAGAGACAGAAAATTTTTTTAAATTTTCAGTTATTATTATTTTTATGATTTTCGAAATAAGAAAATTTGGTTTATGAAATGCTTTTGGGGGGAATAAACGTATTATTTTTCTTTGTTTTCAAATATTATTAGACACAGCAAATTTTTATTATATTTTCAGTTATTATTATTTTTATGATTCTCGAAATAAGAAAATTTAGCTTATGAAATGGTTCTGGAGGGGATAAACTTATTATTTTTCTTATTTTTAAATATTATCAGAGACAGCAAATTTTTCTTATATTTTCAGTTATTATTATTTTTATGATTTTCGAAATAAGAAAATTTAGTATATGAAATGCTTTCGGGGGGTGGGGGGGTTATAAACGTATTATTTTTCTTGTTTTTAAATATTATCAGAGACAGCAAATTTTTCTTATATTTTCAGTTATTATTATTTTTATGATTTTCGAAATAAGAAAATTTAGTTTATGAAATGCTTTTGGGGGGATAAACGTACTATTTTTCTTTGTTTTTAAATATTTTTATAGACAGCAAATTTTTCTTATACTAGGAGGGCCTGGCCTGGCTACGCTTATAAATAAAGTTTTTGCGTAGATATTTTGTTGACGTAGAAGCAATGATTTCATAAAGTGGTAATGAGATATGCTAGCATATAATTTTTAATTTTTCTTTTTAAATAAATGAATGAAAAATAATCAGAGTTCTGAGCTAATCAGTTCGGGTATATGAAAAATTAGCGATCAAATAAGTTTTCAAGTAAGCTTATTTGATCGCTAATTTTTCATATATCTGAGCTGATCAGCTAGAGTTCTGACTATTTTTCATTCATATATTTAAAAAGAAAAATTAAAAATTATATGCTAGCATATCTCATTACTACATTTTGAAATCATTGCTTCTACGTCAACAAAATGTCTACGGAAAAATTTTATTTATAAGCGTAGCGAAGCACGCCGGGCAGTTATTAATAATTTGAAAACATTAAAATTTTGCAAATATAATTAAAATAATAATAGTTATGAAATGTTTTATATGTAAATGTGTGAATGTAATACGAAGAAAATCTTTTTAAATAGAATTAATTACAAATTGAAGATAATTTAAACTCATCTGTGTTGTTTTGTTTAATAATTATTGGTTTCTTTGAGTTTCATTGATATTTTTTTAATTTCATTTTTTCTCTTATTTATTAAAATTCAAAAATAATAATTGTAATTGTGTTAACATTTCTTTCTTTATATAAAGTCGTAAAATTAAATTATTTTCTATAAACAGCTGATCTCTTTTGTTAGACTTAATGACTGAATTTTTATTCTTACTAACGATATAGAATTTAGTTAGATTTAGATTAAAACCTAGATTTAGTATCCTGATGAGTTAAACTATACTGCTAAAGTCCTTCAAAAGAAAGAAAAACTCTTCATCAAGATTGTTTACAAAAAAAATCGAATATTATAAAGAAATACAATTCAAATATCTTTCCTTTAAAAATATAAATGAAATATTGCCTGAATTAATGTACTGATGAGTGATGAACTCCATGTAATGCAACCAAATTTATCGGCAGATGGTGCAAAAAAAGGCTTATTGAATGTTACTGCCTAATTCAATTTAAAACTTAAAATGAAACTCCAGTTGATCGTAATATTAGCGGAAAAAAACATAAAAAATGTAAATTCAGCAGTTTTTTAAAAATGTTTAATACACAATGTACAAAAACAAAACCAATAAAAACAAATGATATCTTATGTAGTTATAAATTAGAAATTATAAATTAATTATATCTAATAATTATAATAATTAATTATCAATTAATTAATTATTAATTAATTATTAATTAATTTTTAAATTATTATTAATTAATTAATAATTAATTATATCTAGTAATTATAAATTAATTATATCTTATAAATTGCTTTGGTGAAATTTAAAAATTTCGTTTTGTTTAAAATTAAAATTATCTTGAAATGGTAGGCCTAAAAAGCCATCCATGGGGTTTGACCCCTTAAAAGTGATGATGTTCCTAGGTCACCTCTGTCCATTATGGACATGCGATCGAAGTTCATTGGTTCTTCTCTTTATTCCGAGGAAGTTTTCTGATGACAGGGAATGACCACTGCTGAGTTTGTTCTTAGATACAAACCAGTAGTAGCATTCCTTGCTCACAAGCTTCTTCATTGGAATGAAGAGGGGTACCAATTTATATTTTTTTGCTATCAGAGGCTTCACCTCATACAATATCAATTTTAATTCCACTTAAATAACCATTAGTTTTTTTGAAATAGAACAATATCCATGGAGCTTGAAACTTAGAGTCTGGCGCTTGGGAACGCTCTCCAGATATGGCATTAGTTCTAGTAATTTAATTTTAGTTTAGTTTTTGGTAGAACAACCATGTCTGGGTCAGTAGAATTTGGACATATTTGCCATTTCGTGACAGTCATGGTTGTTTCTTTTTAATTGTGGGAGAAACTGTTCTACAGAATCTGGTTGTTAGGGGCTTATCTAGTCCGTTCTCAGATGCCGTTTTTGAGGAGGGCTCGCGAACACGATATTCTGGCTTAAGCAATGATGTTCATTGGTACCATATTTGGTTGTTTTTTTGTCAGCAAACAAATCTTAGACTTCGAAATCTCTTATCACTTTGAACAATAAATAAATAAATACATTAAATAAATAAATAAATTCAATAAATAGAATAAGTAAATAAATAAATAAATGCATTAAATAAAATAGATAAGTAAATAAATGTTTTTTTTTCAAGTAAATAAATAATTTTGATTAATTAAAAAAATTAAATATTTTTAAGTAAATACAAAATGAATACTAATTATTAAATAGATTTAAAAAGAATAAAAAAAATTAATAAATAGTTTTAATAATATTATACACATATAGGTATGTTTTTGGTGTATAGCCAGGTTTTCTGTTTCTTTTTGACATAAGTTCGGTTTGTTTGTCTCTCATATCGTCATTCAATAATAAATATTTTATATAATCAAAGAAATTTTTGTAGCAAGTCGTGATTGGCAATTATCATAGTCCTTTCTTCAGGAATAAACAGCAGATAGTGACGTAGCTCTTCCTTCACTATCTTCGTTTCTTCTGGTTTTGTAACGACGGACTATTTTCAATTTTTACTCTAAAATTCAATTGTTTACTCAAATTCGATGAAATTCCCTAATAATTTTATTAATTGTAATAAACGTAGACATTTATTTGTACCACTGTACAATTAAACATTTTTTGTTGTTGTTGATTTAAATAAGTTCAAGTAAATTAAAAATACAAGTTTTTCATAAATGATGGAGAAATTGCTTGATGGAGGGAAAAACAGAAGATCTGGAAGACGGATATATAAACGATCAAATTGTTTTAGATCGTTCAATTAGTATTTAGTTTTTAAATCATTTAGTATATAAATTTAAATCAAAGAGATTAGTGATTAATTGAATGTTTATTTATCTTCATTTACAAATTGCTTAAAAATATATCAATTTTATACCAGAATATTGAGTTTGTATTTGGTGACATTTTTTAACCATAATTTGCTTTTGTGATAATTTGGATTGAGATTTTAAGCCAAAAACAGCATTTATGTATATAAATATGACAGAACCGAAAAAAAAATCGAAAGCTTAAGTTTTTTAAGATAAAATCATGTAATCTGGACGTATTGTATTGATATTATGGAATGACGATATTGTACCGATATTTCACTAAATGTTTACAAAGAAAAAATTATATTGATACGTATATGAATTGTTGATTTGTTTTATTAATCTTTGATATTAGAAAATGGAAATGAGTCAAAATTAAAAATTATTTGCAAGAAAATTTAAACTACAATAAATCTTTTACGTTACCATAACAACAAAGAAATTAAAACAATTGAACAAAACTACTCCTTGAAAATAACGCATAAGAAAAGAACTTTAATAGAATGAATTTTTCATAAAATTGGGATAAAAAAATCAGCTAAATGCATCTAAATGTCGATTAGTGAATAATTTAAAAACTTCGTGTTAGGTACAACTTGAAGACATTTGGTATAGTTGAAACATTTTCAAGATATAGATAAATAAAAAATATTATTTTTTATACTAAAATAACATTTTATAACCCTTAAGTCTATTGTCCAACATTTTGACTGAACTATAAAAAAATCACTTTTACTTGTTATAAACCAAAACACTATTGTAAAAATTAATGGTTGAAATAAAAATAAATTCTTTCACAACTTTCACCCTCTATGCATTCATAAGGATAAAGGACATAATAGATAAATTGAAACGACCATATAGTTTATTCAAACATCTCCTCAGGGGAATTAAACTAAACATAATATATTCAAAATAAGATATTGCCACTTCTGATTATTTGGTTAGACGAATTGGTATTATTATTAAACTCACATAGTGACGCTAATTCAATTGTTATTGCCTTCAAGGTAGAATGATTTTATAATGTAGGTTCGTCCTGCAAATAAATTATAATGATATATATAAAATATAAATTAGATAAATTACGAACCTATTCAAGGAAAAGTGAAATAGAATTCCGTTTCTATAATGAAATATAATTGAATGTCTACAATCGATTCAACATTAAAATAATCGTTGAAGGTAATTAAACTTTTTTATAACCTTTTTGCTCTATGAAATTATTTTTGTACGTTTTAATGAACTCAAAATAATTTTATTGTTTCTTTAAATTTTTTCATATTTATTGTAGATAATTTCATTTAATGAATAGTTTCGTTTTAATGGTACTGAAAGTTTTCCGTTAAAATTAATAGATTGAAAATAAGCAAAAAATTAAAGAATTATCAAAACTTAAAAGATTTATTTTAATTTTAATTTAAGTTGTTGGAAACCAAGTGTTGAGAAACATCCTAATTCAATTTGACTGCCGTTCTTAAACATTTCTAAAATACGAAGAGAGTGTGTTGCAAATTGAAAAAAAATCGGTCACTACAACCGCGTTTGTGCCAACCAAATATTACCTGTCACAATAACCCCAATTTTAGTTGTTTTATCATCAAGAACCACATTTGAAAACATAACCACCGAATTATAGACACAACAACCGCTCGTAATATCATCCTATAATCACTTTGCCAAACAAATGATCGAAGTTTTTCTTTCAGCAATGCTGATCATTCCTGAACAATCTTAGAGTATATATAAATATAAAGAGAACATAACTTTAAAATTGTTTGAAGAGAGACATAACAAATCGTGACTACTGATATGTCATATTCAATTTCTCTTTTCGCCATTTGCATATCTGTTTATTTACAACAACAAACTATTGTATTAAATTATAAATTAAAAACATTTAAATAATTTAAAAAGAAAACAAAAAGTAAAATGTATTCTTTTTAGTTGTGCTACTTTTTATAAAATTAATGAAAATAATTACGAGAGTATTTTACATTTATTGTGTTATTTCCAGTGATTTTATAATAGTGAATATTTTATAATGCCCAAGCAATATTTTCTAACACCACGAACAAATATTTAAATTATGTAAATATTTTCAAAGTATGTTATGGGCTTTTCATTATGGGCTAAATTATTTTTAATAGATAAAAGATCAAAAATTATATGTTTGGTTAGAATGAAATCCTAATCCGTCATTTTTTTTCATTTCGTTTTATACAGTCGCAGGGAGGGAGAAACTATTATTTTTTTGTGGTAGATTTTTTTCTTTTAGATTTAAAAGAAACTCGCAATAATTGTACAATTTTGAATTAAATGAAAAACTTACGCACGTCTATGGGAAGACAAACCTGTTTCTCTCGGAGAAAAATAAAGGAAAACAAACAAATAAAAAAACGATTTGACATATGAGCAGTCACGGTAAATTTTAGTTATGGTGATCGGTTGTTAACAATACATTAACCCATGCTTTTTTTGCAAAATTTTTGTCAAAAAAAAAAATTGAAAAAATATGCTGGCGGTAATCTCTAGATGTCAATTTAAGCGAAATAAGTCAAAATACCAGGTTTGCTACCTTAAACAGGCCATAAATTGAAAACCAAAAATTTTACATTTGAAACCAAAGCTGGTGCTGTGGTTAAACCCGCTTACCAATTATGCTATAACTTGAGGTAGGGGATTGTTTTGGACCCACCTTTCAGTTTATATGCCATTCCCCAAGATTTGCGACAACTTTTTTTTTCGCTAAAAAAACAGGTAAGGGGTTAACCCATAACCCAAATAAGTCAAAATACCAAGTTTGCAACCTTAAACAGGCCATAAATTGAAAACCAAAAATTTTACATTTGAAACCAAAGCTGGTGCTGTGGTTAAACCCGCTTACCAATTATGCTATAACTTGAGGTAGGGGATTGTTTTGGACCCACCTTTCAGTTTATATGCCATTCCCCAAGATTTGCGGCAACTTTTTTTTTCGCTAAAAAAACAGGTAAGGGGTTAACCCATGCTTTTTTTGCAAAATTTTTGTCAAAAAAAAAATTGAAAAAATATGCTGGCGGTAATCTCTAGATGTCAATTTAAGCGAAATAAGTCAAAATACCAGGTTTGCTACCTTAAACAGGCCATAAATTGAAAACCAAAAATTTTACATTTGAAACCAAAGCTGGTGCTGTGGCTAAACCCGCTTACCAATTATGCTATAACTTGAGGTAGGGGATTGTTTTGGACCCACCTTTTAGTTTATATGCCATTCCCCAAGATTTGCGACAACTTTTTTTTTCGCTAAAAAAACAGGTAAGGGGTTAACCCATGCTTTTTTTGCAAAATTTTTGTCAAAAAAAAAATTGAAAAAATATGCTGGCGGTAATCTCTAGATGTCAATTTAAGCGAAATAAGTCAAAATACCAGGTTTGCTACCTTAAACAGGCCATAAATTGAAAACCAAAAATTTTACATTTGAAACCAAAGCTGGTGCTGTGGTTAAACCCGCTTACCAATTATGCTATAACTTGAGGTAGGGGATTGTTTTGGACCCACCTTTCAGTTTATATGCCATTCCCCAAGATTTGCGACAACTTTTTTTTTCGCTAAAAAAACAGGTAAGGGGTTAACCCATGCTTTTTTTGCAAAATTTTTGTCGAAAAAAAAAATTGAAAAAATATGCTGGCGGTAATCTCTAGATGTCAATTTAAGCGAAAACCCATGCTTTTTTTGCAAAATTTTTGTCAAAAAAAAAAATTGAAAAAATATGCTGGCGGTAATCTCTAGATGTCAATTTAAGCGAAATAAGTCAAAATACCAGGTTTGCTACCTTAAACAGGCCATAAATTGAAAACCAAAAATTTTACATTTGAAACCAAAGCTGGTGCTGTGGTTAAACCCGCTTACCAATTATGCTATAACTTGAGGTAGGGGATTGTTTTGGACCCACCTTTCAGTTTATATGCCATTCCCCAAGATTTGCGACAACTTTTTTTTTCGCTAAAAAAACAGGTAAGGGGTTAGTTAACCCATGCTATTTTTGCAAAATTTTTGTCGAAAAAAAAAATTGAAAAAATATGCTGGCGGTAATCTCTAGATGTCAATTTAAGCGAAAACCCATGCTTTTTTTGCAAAATTTTTGTCAAAAAAAAAAATTGAAAAAATATGCTGGCGGTAATCTCTAGATGTCAATTTAAGCGAAATAAGTCAAAATACCAGGTTTGCTACCTTAAACAGGCCATAAATTGAAAACCAAAAATTTTACATTTGAAACCAAAGCTGGTGCTGTGGTTAAACCCGCTTACCAATTATGCTATAACTTGAGGTAGGGGATTGTTTTGGACCCACCTTTCAGTTTATATGCCATTCCCCAAGATTTGCGACAACTTTTTTTTTCGCTAAAAAAACAGGTAAGGGGTTAGTAAACCCATGCTTTTTTTGCAAAATTTTCGTCAAAAAAAAAATTGAAAAAATATGCTGGCGGTAATCTCTAGATGTCAATTTAAGCGAAATAAGTCAAAATACCAGGTTTGCTACCTTAAACAGGCCATAAATTGAAAACCAAAAATTTTACATTTGAAACCAAAGCTGGTGCTGTGGTTAAACCCGCTTACCAATTATGCTATAACTTGAGGTAGGGGATTGTTTTGGACCCACCTTTCAGTTTATATGCCATTCCCCAAGATTTGCGACAACTTTTTTTTTCGCTAAAAAAACAGGTAAGGGGTTAATCCATGCTTTTTTTGCAAAATTTTTGTCAAAAAAAAAAATTGAAAAAATATGCTGGCGGTAATCTCTAGATGTCAATTTAAGCGAAATAAGTCAAAATACCAGGTTTGCTACCTTAAACAGGCCATAAATTGAAAACCAAAAATTTTACATTTGAAACCAAAGCTGGTGCTGTGGTTAAACCCGCTTACCAATTATGCTATAACTTGAGGTAGGGGATTGTTTTGGACCCACCTTTCAGTTTATATGCCATTCCCCAAGATTTGCGACAACTTTTTTTTTCGCTAAAAAAACAGGTAAGGGGTGTTAATCCATGCTTTTTTTGCAAAATTTTTGTCAAAAAAAAAAATTGAAAAAATATGCTGGCGGTAATCTCTAGATGTCAATTTAAGCGAAATAAGTCAAAATACCAGGTTTGCTACCTTAAACAGGCCATAAATTGAAAACCAAAAATTTTACATTTGAAACCAAAGCTGGTGCTGTGGTTAAACCCGCTTACCAATTATGCTATAACTTGAGGTAGGGGATTGTTTTGGACCCACCTTTCAGTTTATATGCCATTCCCCAAGATTTGCGACAACTTTTTTTTTCGCTAAAAAAACAGGTAAGGGGTTAACCCATGCTTTTTTTGCAAAATTTTTGTCAAAAAAAAAAATTGAAAAAATATGCTGGCGGTAATCTCTAGATGTCAATTTAAGCGAAATAAGTCAAAATACCAGGTTTGCTACCTTAAACAGGCCATAAATTGAAAACCAAAAATTTTACATTTGAAACCAAAGCTGGTGCTGTGGTTAAACCCGCTTACCAATTATGCTATAACTTGAGGTAGGGGATTGTTTTGGACCCACCTTTCAGTTTATATGCCATTCCCCAAGATTTGCGACAACTTTTTTTTTCGCTAAAAAAACAGGTAAGGGGTTAACCCATGCTTTTTTTGCAAAATTTTTGTCAAAAAAAAAAATTGAAAAAATATGCTGGCGGTAATCTCTAGATGTCAATTTAAGCGAAATAAGTCAAAATACCAGGTTTGCTACCTTAAACAGGCCATAAATTGAAAACCAAAAATTTTACATTTGAAACCAAAGCTGGTGCTGTGGTTAAACCCGCTTACCAATTATGCTATAACTTGAGGTAGGGGATTGTTTTGGACCCACCTTTCAATTTATATGCCATTCCCCAAGATTTGCGACAACTTTTTTTTTCGCTAAAAAAACAGGTAAGGGGTTAACCCATGCTTTTTTTGCAAAATTTTTGTCAAAAAAAAAAATTGAAAAAATATGCTGGCGGTAATCTCTAGATGTCAATTTAAGCGAAATAAGTCAAAATACCAGGTTTGCTACCTTAAACAGGCCATAAATTGAAAACCAAAAATTTTACATTTGAAACCAAAGCTGGTGCTGTGGTTAAACCCGCTTACCAATTATGCTATAACTTGAGGTAGGGGATTGTTTTGGACCCACCTTTCAGTTTATATGCCATTCCCCAAGATTTGCGACAACTTTTTTTTTCGCTAAAAAAACAGGTAAGGGGTTAACCCATGCTTTTTTTGCAAAATTTTTGTCAAAAAAAAAAATTGAAAAAATATGCTGGCGGTAATCTCTAGATGTCAATTTAAGCGAAATAAGTCAAAATACCAGGTTTGCTACCTTAAACAGGCCATAAATTGAAAACCAAAAATTTTACATTTGAAACCAAAGCTGGTGCTGTGGTTAAACCCGCTTACCAATTATGCTATAACTTGAGGTAGGGGATTGTTTTCGACCCACCTTTCAGTTTATATGCCATTCCCCAAGATTTGCGACAACTTTTTTTTTCGCTAAAAAAACAGGTAAGGGGTTAACCCATGCTTTTTTTGCAAAATTCTTGTCAAAAAAAAAAATTGAAAAAATATGCTGGCGGTAATCTCTAGATGTCAATTTAAGCGAAATAAGTCAAAATACCAGGTTTGCTACCTTAAACAGGCCATAAATTGAAAACCAAAAATTTTACATTTGAAACCAAAGCTGGTGCTGTGGTTAAACCCGCTTACCAATTATGCTATAACTTGAGGTAGGGGATTGTTTTCGACCCACCTTTCAGTTTATATGCCATTCCCCAAGATTTGCGACAACTTTTTTTTTCGCTAAAAAAACAGGTAAGGGGTTAACCCATGCTTTTTTTGCAAAATTTTTGTCAAAAAAAATAATTGAAAAAATATGCTGGCGGTAATCTCTAGATGTCAATTTAAGCGAAATAAGTCAAAATACCAGGTTTGCTACCTTAAACAGGCCATAAATTGAAAACCAAAAATTTTACATTTGAAACCAAAGCTGGTGCTGTGGTTAAACCCGCTTACCAATTATGCTATAACTTGAGGTAGGGGATTGTTTTGGACCCACCTTTCAGTTTATATGCCATTCCCCAAGATTTGCGACAACTTTTTTTTTCGCTAAAAAAACAGGTAAGGGGTTAACCCATGCTTTTTTTGCAAAATTTTTGTCAAAAAAAAAAATTGAAAAAATATGCTGGCGGTAATCTCTAGATGTCAATTTAAGCGAAATAAGTCAAAATACCAGGTTTGCTACCTTAAACAGGCCATAAATTGAAAACCAAAAATTTTACATTTGAAACCAAAGCTGATGCTGTGGTTAAACCCGCTTACCAATTATGCTATAACTTGAGGTAGGGGATTGTTTTGGACCCACCTTTCAGTTTATATGCCATTCCCCAAGATTTGCGACAACTTTTTTTTTCGCTAAAAAAACAGGTAAGGGGTTAACCCATGCTTTTTTTGCAAAATTTTTGTCAAAAAAAAAAATTGAAAAAATATGCTGGCGGTAATCTCTAGATGTCAATTTAAGCGAAATAAGTCAAAATACCAGGTTTGCTACCTTAAACAGGCCATAAATTGAAAACCAAAAATTTTACATTTGAAACCAAAGCTGGTGCTGTGGTTAAACCCGCTTACCAATTATGCTATAACTTGAGGTAGGGGATTGTTTTGGACCCACCTTTCAGTTTATATGCCATTCCCCAAGATTTGCGACAACTTTTTTTTTCGCTAAAAAAACAGGTAAGGGGTTAACCCATGCTTTTTTTGCAAAATTTTTGTCAAAAAAAAAAATTTAAAAAATATGCTGGCGGTAATCTCTAGATGTCAATTTAAGCGAAATAAGTCAAAATACCAGGTTTGCTACCTTAAACAGGCCATAAATTGAAAACCAAAAATTTTACATTTGAAACCAAAGCTGGTGCTGTGGTTAAACCCGCTTACCAATTATGCTATAACTTGAGGTAGGGGATTGTTTTGGACCCACCTTTCAGTTTATATGCCATTCCCCAAGATTTGCGACAACTTTTTTTTTCGCTAAAAAAACAGGTAAGGGGTTAACCCATGCTTTTTTTGCAAAATTTTTGTCAAAAAAAATAATTGAAAAAATATGCTGGCGGTAATCTCTAGATGTCAATTTAAGCGAAATAAGTCAAAATACCAGGTTTGCTACCTTAAACAGGCCATAAATTGAAAACCAAAAATTTTACATTTGAAACCAAAGCTGGTGCTGTGGTTAAACCCGCTTACCAATTATGCTATAACTTGAGGTAGGGGATTGTTTTGGACCCACCTTTCAGTTTATATGCCATTCCCCAAGATTTGCGACAACTTTTTTTTTCGCTAAAAAAACAGGTAAGGGGTTAACCCATGCTTTTTTTGCAAAATTCTTGTCAAAAAAAAAAATTGAAAAAATATGCTGGCGGTAATCTCTAGATGTCAATTTAAGCGAAATAAGTCAAAATACCAGGTTTGCTACCTTAAACAGGCCATAAATTGAAAACCAAAAATTTTACATTTGAAACCAAAGCTGGTGCTGTGGTTAAACCCGCTTACCAATTATGCTATAACTTGAGGTAGGGGATTGTTTTCGACCCACCTTTCAGTTTATATGCCATTCCCCAAGATTTGCGACAACTTTTTTTTTCGCTAAAAAAACAGGTAAGGGGTTAACCCATGCTTTTTTTGCAAAATTCTTGTCAAAAAAAAAAATTGAAAAAATATGCTGGCGGTAATCTCTAGATGTCAATTTAAGCGAAATAAGTCAAAATACCAGGTTTGCTACCTTAAACAGGCCATAAATTGAAAACCAAAAATTTTACATTTGAAACCAAAGCTGGTGCTGTGGTTAAACCCGCTTACCAATTATGCTATAACTTGAGGTAGGGGATTGTTTTGGACCCACCTTTCAGTTTATATGCCATTCCCCAAGATTTGCGACAACTTTTTTTTTCGCTAAAAAAACAGGTAAGGGGTTAACCCATGCTTTTTTTGCAAAATTTTTGTCAAAAAAAAAAATTGAAAAAATATGCTGGCGGTAATCTCTAGATGTCAATTTAAGCGAAATAAGTCAAAATACCAGGTTTGCTACCTTAAACAGGCCATAAATTGAAAACCAAAAATTTTACATTTGAAACCAAAGCTGGTGCTGTGGTTAAACCCGCTTACCAATTATGCTATAACTTGAGGTAGGGGATTGTTTTGGACCCACCTTTCAGTTTATATGCCATTCCCCAAGATTTGCGACAACTTTTTTTTTCGCTAAAAAAACAGGTAAGGGGTTAACCCATGCTTTTTTTGCAAAATTTTTGTCAAAAAAAAAAATTGAAAAAATATGCTGGCGGTAATCTCTAGATGTCAATTTAAGCGAAATAAGTCAAAATACCAGGTTTGCTACCTTAAACAGGCCATAAATTGAAAACCAAAAATTTTACATTTGAAACCAAAGCTGGTGCTGTGGTTAAACCCGCTTACCAATTATGCTATAACTTGAGGTAGGGGATTGTTTTGGACCCACCTTTCAGTTTATATGCCATTCCCCAAGATTTGCGACAACTTTTTTTTTCGCTAAAAAAACAGGTAAGGGGTTAACCCATGCTTTTTTTGCAAAATTTTTGTCAAAAAAAAAAATTGAAAAAATATGCTGGCGGTAATCTCTAGATGTCAATTTAAGCGAAATAAGTCAAAATACCAGGTTTGCTACCTTAAACAGGCCATAAATTGAAAACCAAAAATTTTACATTTGAAACCAAAGCTGGTGCTGTGGTTAAACCCGCTTACCAATTATGCTATAACTTGAGGTAGGGGATTGTTTTGGACCCACCTTTCAGTTTATATGCCATTCCCCAAGATTTGCGACAACTTTTTTTTTCGCTAAAAAAACAGGTAAGGGGTTAACCCATGCTTTTTTTGCAAAATTTTTGTCAAAAAAAAAAATTGAAAAAATATGCTGGCGGTAATCTCTAGATGTCAATTTAAGCGAAATAAGTCAAAATACCAGGTTTGCTACCTTAAACAGGCCATAAATTGAAAACCAAAAATTTTACATTTGAAACCAAAGCTGGTGCTGTGGTTAAACCCGCTTACCAATTATGCTATAACTTGAGGTAGGGGATTGTTTTGGACCCACCTTTCAGTTTATATGCCATTCCCCAAGATTTGCGACAACTTTTTTTTTCGCTAAAAAAACAGGTAAGGGGTTAACCCATGCTTTTTTTGCAAAATTTTTGTCAAAAAAAATAATTGAAAAAATATGCTGGCGGTAATCTCTAGATGTCAATTTAAGCGAAATAAGTCAAAATACCAGGTTTGCTACCTTAAACAGGCCATAAATTGAAAACCAAAAATTTTACATTTGAAACCAAAGCTGGTGCTGTGGTTAAACCCGCTTACCAATTATGCTATAACTTGAGGTAGGGGATTGTTTTGGACCCACCTTTCAGTTTATATGCCATTCCCCAAGATTTGCGACAACTTTTTTTTTCGCTAAAAAAACAGGTAAGGGGTTAACCCATGCTTTTTTTGCAAAATTCTTGTCAAAAAAAAAAATTGAAAAAATATGCTGGCGGTAATCTCTAGATGTCAATTTAAGCGAAATAAGTCAAAATACCAGGTTTGCTACCTTAAACAGGCCATAAATTGAAAACCAAAAATTTTACATTTGAAACCAAAGCTGGTGCTGTGGTTAAACCCGCTTACCAATTATGCTATAACTTGAGGTAGGGGATTGTTTTCGACCCACCTTTCAGTTTATATGCCATTCCCCAAGATTTGCGACAACTTTTTTTTTCGCTAAAAAAACAGGTAAGGGGTTAACCCATGCTTTTTTTGCAAAATTTTTGTCAAAAAAAAAAATTGAAAAAATATGCTGGCGGTAATCTCTAGATGTCAATTTAAGCGAAATAAGTCAAAATACCAGGTTTGCTACCTTAAACAGGCCATAAATTGAAAACCAAAAATTTTACATTTGAAACCAAAGCTGGTGCTGTGGTTAAACCCGCTTACCAATTATGCTATAACTTGAGGTAGGGGATTGTTTTGGACCCACCTTTCAGTTTATATGCCATTCCCCAAGATTTGCGACAACTTTTTTTTTCGCTAAAAAAACAGGTAAGGGGTTAACCCATGCTTTTTTTGCAAAATTTTTGTCAAAAAAAAAAATTGAAAAAATATGCTGGCGGTAATCTCTAGATGTCAATTTAAGCGAAATAATTCAAAATACCAGGTTTGCTACCTTAAACAGGCCATAAATTGAAAACCAAAAATTTTACATTTGAAACCAAAGCTGGTGCTGTGGTTAAACCCGCTTACCAATTATGCTATAACTTGAGGTAGGGGATTGTTTTGGACCCACCTTTCAGTTTATATGCCATTCCCCAAGATTTGCGACAACTTTTTTTTTCGCTAAAAAAACAGGTAAGGGGTTAACCCATGCTTTTTTTGCAAAATTTTTGTCAAAAAAAAAAATTGAAAAAATATGCTGGCGGTAATCTCTAGATGTCAATTTAAGCGAAATAAGTCAAAATACCAGGTTTGCTACCTTAAACAGGCCATAAATTGAAAACCAAAAATTTTACATTTGAAACCAAAGCTGGTGCTGTGGTTAAACCCGCTTACCAATTATGCTATAACTTGAGGTAGCGGATTGTTTTGGACCCACCTTTCAGTTTATATGCCATTCCCCAAGATTTGCGACAACTTTTTTTTTCGCTAAAAAAACAGGTAAGGGGTTAACCCATGCTTTTTTTGCAAAATTTTTGTCAAAAAAAAAAATTGAAAAAATATGCTGGCGGTAATCTCTAGATGTCAATTTAAGCGAAATAAGTCAAAATACCAGGTTTGCTACCTTAAACAGGCCATAAATTGAAAACCAAAAATTTTACATTTGAAACCAAAGCTGGTGCTGTGGTTAAACCCGCTTACCAATTATGCTATAACTTGAGGTAGGGGATTGTTTTGGACCCACCTTTCAGTTTATATGCCATTCCCCAAGATTTGCGACAACTTTTTTTTTCGCTAAAAAAACAGGTAAGGGGTTAACCCATGCTTTTTTTGCAAAATTTTTGTCAAAAAAAATAATTGAAAAAATATGCTGGCGGTAATCTCTAGATGTCAATTTAAGCGAAATAAGTCAAAATACCAGGTTTGCTACCTTAAACAGGCCATAAATTGAAAACCAAAAATTTTACATTTGAAACCAAAGCTGGTGCTGTGGTTAAACCCGCTTACCAATTATGCTATAACTTGAGGTAGGGGATTGTTTTGGACCCACCTTTCAGTTTATATGCCATTCCCCAAGATTTGCGACAACTTTTTTTTTCGCTAAAAAAACAGGTAAGGGGTTAACCCATGCTTTTTTTGCAAAATTTTTGTCAAAAAAAAAAATTGAAAAAATATGCTGGCGGTAATCTCTAGATGTCAATTTAAGCGAAATAAGTCAAAATACCAGGTTTGCTACCTTAAACAGGCCATAAATTGAAAACCAAAAATTTTACATTTGAAACCAAAGCTGGTGCTGTGGTTAAACCCGCTTACCAATTATGCTATAACTTGAGGTAGGGGATTGTTTTGGACCCACCTTTCAGTTTATATGCCATTCCCCAAGATTTGCGACAACTTTTTTTTTCGCTAAAAAAACAGGTAAGGGGTTAACCCATGCTTTTTTTGCAAAATTTTTGTCAAAAAAAATAATTGAAAAAATATGCTGGCGGTAATCTCTAGATGTCAATTTAAGCGAAATAAGTCAAAATACCAGGTTTGCTACCTTAAACAGGCCATAAATTGAAAACCAAAAATTTTACATTTGAAACCAAAGCTGATGCTGTGGTTAAACCCGCTTACCAATTATGCTATAACTTGAGGTAGGGGATTGTTTTGGACCCACCTTTCAGTTTATATGCCATTCCCCAAGATTTGCGACAACTTTTTTTTTCGCTAAAAAAACAGGTAAGGGGTTAACCCATGCTTTTTTTGCAAAATTTTTGTCAAAAAAAAAAAATTGAAAAAATATGCTGGCGGTAATCTCTAGATGTCAATTTAAGCGAAATAAGTCAAAATACCAGGTTTGCTACCTTAAACAGGCCATAAATTGAAAACCAAAAATTTTACATTTGAAACCAAAGCTGGTGCTGTGGTTAAACCCGCTTACCAATTATGCTATAACTTGAGGTAGGGGATTGTTTTGGACCCACCTTTCAGTTTATATGCCATTCCCCAAGATTTGCGACAACTTTTTTTTTCGCTAAAAAAACAGGTAAGGGGTTAACCCATGCTTTTTTTGCAAAATTTTTGTCAAAAAAAAAAATTGAAAAAATATGCTGGCGGTAATCTCTAGATGTCAATTTAAGCGAAATAAGTCAAAATACCAGGTTTGCTACCTTAAACAGGCCATAAATTGAAAACCAAAAATTTTACATTTGAAACTAAAGCTGGTGCTGTGGTTAAACCCGCTTACCAATTATGCTATAACTTGAGGTAGGGGATTGTTTTGGACCCACCTTTCAGTTTATATGCCATTCCCCAAGATTTGCGACAACTTTTTTTTTCGCTAAAAAAACAGGTAAGGGGTTAACCCATGCTTTTTTTGCAAAATTTTTGTCAAAAAAAAAAATTGAAAAAATATGCTGGCGGTAATCTCTAGATGTCAATTTAAGCGAAATAAGTCAAAATACCAGGTTTGCTACCTTAAACAGGCCATAAATTGAAAACCAAAAATTTTACATTTGAAACCAAAGCTGGTGCTGTGGTTAAACCCGCTTACCAATTATGCTATAACTTGAGGTAGGGGATTGTTTTGGACCCACCTTTCAGTTTATATGCCATTCCCCAAGATTTGCGACAACTTTTTTTTTCGCTAAAAAAACAGGTAAGGGGTTAACCCATGCTTTTTTTGCAAAATTTTTGTCGAAAAAAAAAATTGAAAAAATATGCTGGTGGTAATCTCTAGATGTCAATTTAAGCGAAATAAGTCAAAATACCAGGTTTGCTACCTTAAACAGGCCATAAATTGAAAACCAAAAATTTTACATTTGAAACCAAAGCTGGTGCTGTGGTTAAACCCGCTTACCAATTATGCTATAACTTGAGGTAGGGGATTGTTTTGGACCCACCTTTCAGTTTATATGCCATTCCCCAAGATTTGCGACAACTTTTTTTTTCGCTAAAAAAACAGGTAAGGGGTTAACCCATGCTTTTTTTGCAAAATTTTTGTCAAAAAAAATAATTGAAAAAATATGCTGGCGGTAATCTCTAGATGTCAATTTAAGCGAAATAAGTCAAAATACCAGGTTTGCTACCTTAAACAGGCCATAAATTGAAAGCCAAAAATTTTACATTTGAAACCAAAGCTGGTGCTGTGGTTAAACCCGCTTACCAATTATGCTATAACTTGAGGTAGGGGATTGTTTTGGACCCACCTTTCAGTTTATATGCCATTCCCCAAGATTTGCGACAACTTTTTTTTCGCTGAAAAAACAGGTAAGGGGTTAACCCATGCTTTTTTTGCAAAATTTTTGTCAAAAAAAAAAATTGAAAAAATATGCTGGCGGTAATCTCTAGATGTCAATTTAAGCGAAATAAGTCAAAATACCAGGTTTGCTACCTTAAACAGGCCATAAATTGAAAACCAAAAATTTTACATTTGAAACCAAAGCTGGTGCTGTGGTTAAACCCGCTTACCAATTATGCTATAACTTGAGGTAGGGGATTGTTTTGGACCCACCTTTCAGTTTATATGCCATTCCCCAAGATTTGCGACAACTTTTTTTTCGCTAAAAAAACAGGTAAGGGGTTAACCCATGCTTTTTTTGCAAAATTTTTGTCAAAAAAAAAAATTGAAAAAATATGCTGGCGGTAATCTCTAGATGTCAATTTAAGCGAAATAAGTCAAAATACCAGGTTTGCTACCTTAAACAGGCCATAAATTGAAAACCAAAAATTTTACATTTGAAACCAAAGCTGGTGCTGTGGTTAAACCCGCTTACCAATTATGCTATAACTTGAGGTAGGGGATTGTTTTGGACCCACCTTTCAGTTTATATGCCATTCCCCAAGATTTGCGACAACTTTTTTTTTCGCTAAAAAAACAGGTAAGGGGTTAACCCATGCTTTTTTTGCAAAATTTTTGTCAAAAAAAAAAATTGAAAAAATATGCTGGCGGTAATCTCTAGATGTCAATTTAAGCGAAATAAGTCAAAATACCAGGTTTGCTACCTTAAACAGGCCATAAATTGAAAACCAAAAATTTTACATTTGAAACCAAAGCTGGTGCTGTGGTTAAACCCGCTTACCAATTATGCTATAACTTGAGGTAGGGGATTGTTTTGGACCCACCTTTCAGTTTATATGCCATTCCCCAAGATTTGCGACAACTTTTTTTTTCGCTAAAAAAACAGGTAAGGGGTTAACCCATGCTTTTTTTGCAAAATTTTTGTCAAAAAAAATAATTGAAAAAATATGCTGGCGGTAATCTCTAGATGTCAATTTAAGCGAAATAAGTCAAAATACCAGGTTTGCTACCTTAAACAGGCCATAAATTGAAAACCAAAAATTTTACATTTGAAACCAAAGCTGGTGCTGTGGTTAAACCCGCTTACCAATTATGCTATAACTTGAGGTAGGGGATTGTTTTGGACCCACCTTTCAGTTTATATGCCATTCCCCAAGATTTGCGACAACTTTTTTTTTCGCTAAAAAAACAGGTAAGGGGTTAACCCATGCTTTGTTTGCAAAATTTTTGTCAAAAAAAAAAATTGAAAAAATATGCTGGCGGTAATCTCTAGATGTCAATTTAAGCGAAATAAGTCAAAATACCAGGTTTGCTACCTTAAACAGGCCATAAATTGAAAACCAAAAATTTTACATTTGAAACCAAAGCTGGTGCTGTGGTTAAACCCGCTTACCAATTATGCTATAACTTGAGGTAGGGGATTGTTTTGGACCCACCTTTCAGTTTATATGCCATTCCCCAAGATTTGCGACAACTTTTTTTTTCGCTAAAAAAACAGGTAAGGGGTTAGTTAACCCATGCTTTTTTTGCAAAATTTTTGTCAAAAAAAAAAATTGAAAAAATATGCTGGCGGTAATCTCTAGATGTCAATTTAAGCGAAATAAGTCAAAATACCAGGTTTGCTACCTTAAACAGGCCATAAATTGAAAACCAAAAATTTTACATTTGAAACCAAAGCTGGTGCTGTGGTTAAACCCGCTTACCAATTATGCTATAACTTGAGGTAGGGGATTGTTTTGGACCCACCTTTCAGTTTATATGCCATTCCCCAAGATTTGCGACAACTTTTTTTTTCGCTAAAAAAACAGGTAAGGGGTTAACCCATGCTTTTTTTGCAAAATTTTTGTCAAAAAAAAATTGAAAAAATATGCTGGCAGTAATCTCTAGATGTCAATTTAAGCGAAATAAGTCAAAATACCAGGTTTGCTACCTTAAACAGGCCATAAATTGAAAACCAAAAATTTTACATTTGAAACCAAAGCTGGTGCTGTGGTTAAACCCGCTTACCAATTATGCTATAACTTGAGGTAGGGGATTGTTTTGGACCCACCTTTCAGTTTATATGCCATTCCCCAAGATTTGCGACAACTTTTTTTTACGCTAAAAAAACAGGTAAGGGGTTAACCCATGCTTTTTTTGCAAAATTTTTGTCAAAAAAAAAAATTGAAAAAATATGCTGGCGGTAATCTCTAGATGTCAATTTAAGCGAAATAAGTCAAAATACCAGGTTTGCTACCTTAAACAGGCCATAAATTGAAAACCAAAAATTTTACATTTGAAACCAAAGCTGGTGCTGTGGCTAAACCCGCTTACCAATTATGCTATAACTTAAAATTTTAAAATTCATCAATACTATCCTTCGTAAATTCATTGTAAATTCAAGTGTCTTTAACAGTTAAAACTTTCGGGGATGCTTCTCCAGATTTTCCAAATCAAATATATAAACTTTTGTTTTTAGAATTGTTTCCATATAGAAGTGTCTTGATTCTGATCAGCGTAGAGCTGTTATACTAATTGGCAACTCAAATCTTGATTATGACTTTGGTTCTTTGCAGCACAGATTAAGTGTTGCTGATCTGACAATTTTCTACAAATATATTTTGGATGAACGAACTTCCGTATAGAGATAAAATAAATTTTACCTGAACCGGAAAACCTTACGCATTACACCAGAGCAAGTGTTGTGGCCCTGTTAAAAATTAGTTTTTTTGGGAAGATGCCGTAAGTTTTTTAATAGCGAACATGGAATCCTACATGGAATATTTGTGCTAACATATGGGGTGTAGCATATTTTAGTAGTTTAAAGCGACTTGATTCTTTTCAGCGTAAAGCTGTTTAACTGATTGGCAACTCGACTCTTACTAGCGAACTTGATTCCTTGCAGTACAGACGAAATGTTACTGATCTGACAATTTTCTGCAAACACATTATGGATGAACGAAATGCCATAGAATAAAATCAATTTTACCTGAACAAGCAAACCTATCGCGTTACACCGGAGCAAATGTTTGGCCAACCATGTACGGTTCTTACTAAAAAAGTGTATTGAACTGTCGCCTTTCAATTCGATTATTTTCAACAGAGTCCCTCACCTGGGTTTTTACTGATAATTTCAATCCTCAATATTTTAAAATTAACGTTAGTTAATTTCTTAAGGAAACTTTATTTATTTGAACATAATCCTAATCCCTAGTTGGCATGGTATCTTCGAATATTCAGAGACGTTAATTTATAAAGGACTATGAGGTTTTTACAAATTGTTTGGATCATGTAAATCTTGAAAAAAATTGCTCAATAACTGACTGAACAATTGCGAAAAACTCCGTTGCTAATTTAACTTGACTCGGTTTTTCATGAGATTCTACATCTACATTGAAGTTCTTCAGATTTGGAAAATATTTAAATTTGTTGGATATAAGGTCGTGATTAAAACTTTTTAATTTGGCTTCAAATGCTGGGATTAAATTAACAAAACAATGACAGTTTTGTTAATATCTTGCAGCAACATTTCATTTATTTAAATGTACCATAAAAGAACATTAATTTCTGATGTCGACGTCCATTAATTGATTTTATTTTTCAATGATTTTCTATTTATCCAAAAAAAAGTCTAACTTCGTCTAAAGACTCTCCAAATTTTTGTCCAACTTAACCACGACTTAACCATGAGACATTGTTGTACATGAGTAATCCACCGTACACCGAGTTTACCTCATTTAACAATTCTAAATAAAATTCGTTTATTTAAAGACCGAGGAGATATAACTATTTTTGTGACTAGGTTTATAATATCTTCCAGAGATACACAACTCGCCTTTTGCACATAAAGTCTGCTGGTGTATAATGCAATAGAACCCCAGAGTTGTATTACCAACACGCTAGGAAATTAGAGTAACAAAGCCATTTTCTAGTACTGTCCTACTACAAGTACCGTCACTAGTTACTGATTTAATATTGGAAATACATTCTTCTATAATAACGAAGAAAATCTGCTAAGCGAGTTGATGTCGGTACTTTCAGCAAGACAGAAACAAATTTAACTTTCTTTATTTTTAAAATCAAAAGAACTGATGCGGATTTGAACCCAGCTTCCTTCACATATTCCCTGTATTTTCTGTATGTTTTCTTCCTCTGAGGGCATAATACGCTCGCATGAATCAGCGAACGTAAACGCTGTACCAGAATATGTTCATGTGCCAAGAAAATTTTTAAACGTTCCACCTCTGGCACGCGTATCATAGGTTCGCCACCGTTGTTCTAGAGCAAATAATTGAGGACATGTTTTCAAGTACTGGATTCCTTCCATCCGTAAAAGTGTTTCAGGTAAACTGCAGGTATAATTTCAGCCTTCTTTGCTAATTTATTGGCATTAGCAAGGGATTGCACAAATGTAAACTTATTGAAATTAAACTTGTTGAGTTTAGAAACAATTATCCCAGAGGAAGGACCCTTAGAATTCGAAATTTTTTAGGATGTTTTATATACAAATTTTTTGTAGTGTATAAGACGAATTGTTTTAATCTATTATTAATAAACTTATTGTTTGGAAATGGAATGAATAACGCACAAAAAATGGATAATTTTGACGGTTTATAGCCATTTGCGGAGAAACCAACTATGTGGAAACGCATTTATACTGTTTGCAGAATATTTTAGCCAAACTTTACTTGTTTTTAATTGTTATACATCAGTGGATGAAATGAATGCTTGTTTGAAGTGGTCTACTTTATTGCGACACATAAAACCATTAAAATGTCTGTTGTTAAAAAATAATGATCGATGTAGTAGAGTACAAGAAAGTTTTGCAGTAAACGTTATACGCTTTACAGTCACGTATTCGAAAATTGTATGTGAGCTATCCACATCGATAACTTTGGAATATAATCAAAATCAAGTGGACATAAAGACACTACAATAGTATAGCAGGAAACCAATCTGGCAAAATGAATAATATTGAAAAAATATTCAAGTTTACCTTGACCACCCAAACCCTTATCCTCTAGTTTCTTCCCTAGAGCTCAAATACTAATTTCAGCATCACCATTTAATTCAGTGCCCTTGATTTATCCAAAATCAAAACTCATAATATGAGAAAATTATCGACTTTCAGCCCCCAACGTGACACCCTTATATTTTTAATCCCAATTCACATCACTGTTGGATTCAGCGTCCTCAAGTATGTTGAAATCAACACTAATGACGACAATTTTGATACTATTCATGACCAGACCACCAACCCTCAACCCCCACCCCTTATTGAACTGCCCTGAATCCGGTCATCATTTTTACCATCACCATTGAACTCAGCTTCCTCGACTATGTAAAAATCGATAATAATGACAATAATTTCAATACTTTGTGTAACCGACCCCCCAACCCCCACCTATTATTGGACTACCCTGAGTCCCGCCCCAATTTTTATTATCATAATTGAACGCAGAATTCTTGATTATGTTAAAATTGATAATGATGACGATAATTTCGATATTTTTATAACCGATCCCTCAACCCCCCACCTATTATTGGACTACCCTGAGTCCGACCCCAATTTTTATTATGACGATAATTTCGATATTTTTTATAGCTGACCCCCCAAACTCCAGTCCTTTTTGGACTACCCCGTGTCCGACCCCCATTTTTATCATCATCATTGAACTCAGCATTCCCGATTATATTGAAATCGACACCAAACATGACATGCAAAAAAAATATTTTTTCTAATAGCTGTACTACGAATTCGATTTGATCACGTTAAAAGCTTAGCTTAAGTAATTATTTTTAAGTTATTTAATTGTTGTGTTGTAGATTCTGAGACTGGGACAGTACTTTTATTTATGTAAGCAGAATCAGAACAATGCTTGATGGTTATCTGGAAACCCAGTACCATATAACTTACAGAACTAATAGCAATTGATAAAGACCCCAAAAAAATAATTATTTATATAAATACAAATATTGTAGCACCGACAAGTGATTGTTGACTGTAATAATATAACTCAAATATGGTTGCACCTACAATATACAGATGATTGTTAATTATATAAATACAAAATTGCGTTGCACCAAAAATAAACAGGTGATTGTTGAATAATTCAAAAATTATCGCAAAAATTAAATAGGTAATTGTAGAATAATTCGAAAATTGTTGCACCAAAAATAAAGAGGTGCTTGGTGATTGTTCAATAATTATGCAGATACAAAAATTGTTCTACGAAAAATTGCCAAGTGATTGGTGGTTTTTGAATAATTATACACATACAAAATATTCTTACAGAATAGATAAATAGGTGATTGTTAAATAATTATAAATATACATAACAAAATCTTTGCACCAAAAATAAACAGGTAGTTATTTTTATTCACTCAGTAAGAAATAATACTTCATTAAGCGAAATTTTAAAAGTATTTGTTTTTAATTATAACTTCTTATTTTCCATATCACGAATTACGAAAATAAATTCGTTTCACTATTTATTTATCAATGATAGTTTTATAACAAAACTTTAACTTTAGCTGTTTGAGTTTATTTTTTTTTAATTTACTTTATTCTAATTTTACAACCGATGGTAACATGGAAATGGATAACATGAATTTTTATAATTAAATTTATTAGAGAAAAAATTACTAGAAATTTCACATGACAAAAGGCAAACGATCTATCTTTAATTTTAAAGTGTTCGTACAGATTTTCAAAACTTTATCTATTAATTATCTAAAAATTATCTATCTAAACTAAGTTTACTAATATTTTTTATTCAAAAGTAATCTCCCAAGGGCTGTGATAATTCGAAATAATTTTTGGTCAAAAATTTTGAAAGCTTGAGGAATTTTCCAAAAATGAGAATTGATCAACGAACGAGGGGAATTCGTTTAGAAAATTTTTTTGCTTTAGTTTTATTTTAATTTAACCAAATGAAATTCTCTAAAATGTAATGACATCAATCAATTTCACCAATAACATTTGAATTATACTAATAACAAATAGTTATACGTCTGGCCTACTGGGATAATTTTTGAAATAATTAACTGATATCACAGTAGCCAACGTATAATTCATAAAAAATATATAAAGAAATAAAAAATGTCAAAACATTTTCTAAACGAATTCTCCTCGTTCGTTGATAAATTCTCATAATTTTTTGGAAAATTCCTCAAGCAAGTGATATTAATAATAGCCATCAGCCTTCGGCCTTGTACTTTTATCAATATACTTGCTTTCGTTTTTTTGGCAAAAAATTATTTCGAATTATGGTGGTCCCTTGTGAAATTACTACTGAAAATTGTTTGCCATTTTTCATTTTTATGAATTATACGTTGGCTTACTGTGATATCATTGAATTATTTCATAAATTATTTGATAATTTTTAATATCGCAGTAGGCCAGACGTATATCTATTTGTTATTAGTATAATTCAAATGTTATTGGTGAAATTGAATGATGTCATTACATTTTAGAGAATTTCATTTGGTTAAATTAAAATAAAACTAAGGCAAAAAAATTTCAATTTAATAAAACCATTAAGCCATCTATTTATCTATAGAATAAAATTATTATATCATTTTCACAAAAAAATTCCATAATACTTGTTGAATCAAAAAGAATTAATCCATATTTTTCTATTATTCTCCAGTATTCGAGTATTTTCAAGAACTGTCACACTCGACTGACATAAATAAACATTTTTCACATATTTTTATTCGTAAAATTCAATGAAAGCAAAAACAAAAAATAAGATAAAAGAACTATTGAATTTAGAACGGTACAATAATTTTAAACTGTTTTAGTTCGAAGCAGCTGCTGGTATTTATTTTAGAGTTAATCGCTTCGTAACAAGAGCCCTAAAAGATATCCGTGCGTAGGTGAGGTACCGTGTGCGTTGGTACGTGGCCTCACAGGTAAATGGATCCTTAAAAAAATTTGGCTTCCCCGAAGGAGCTGTAAGCACAAGGAGAAAAGGAAACAATGTTCAATCTACGCTGTACGTGTCCATTACTAACGCATAGCTGTGAAACTAAGTTCCTCCATAATGGTGGCAATATTCCTGAAAAGAGTGGTTTCAAAAATCTAAACCCAAGAAATTCTGAGAATAATCGACGACGTTATTTTGCATATATTTTATATTTTTATATTTTTATATTTTTATATTTTTTTATATTTTATATATTATTATTTTATATATTTTATTTAATGTGTATCAATAATATCTCTGCTCCCCATACTGTAACGGTGTGCAGCACGCTTCAGTGTACCGCCAATCCCATCGCAAGGTCCCTTTCCATGGCTGGTAGCATGAAAATGCCATTCAGCATCAACCTTAAAGTCATTTTTATGGTGGTTTATTTCTGTATTGAGAAGGTACACCGTCGGTGTTATAAATTATTTTCCTAATATTAGAATTTATATGCGTTCTGATGAATTCAATAAGTTTTGTAATGAAAGAATAGACTATGGTACTGTTGTGATATCCGAAATGAGTATAACACTTCGGTGTTGTATATATTCACTTGCGGAACTTTAAAAATAAATGACAAATGGATGAATAGTAGCTTGTGAATTATTATAATGATAACTTTGAACCGAATCCTGAATTATGAAGGCGTAGTTTTCAGAAAAATCCCATTGAACGAAGCACTCTCCTGGTTTTAGTTTTTTTTTCTTTCCTCAATGAATGTAGATTGCTGTTTTGCTATAAAGTTGTGTTGTATCAAAATTTGTAAACGGCAAACAAATTTTTTCATAAATTCTTTTACAGTTTCTATTAAAGTATCCAAATTGCATCGATCAGTGGTATTCCATTGTTGATATTTGACTTGAAGGATTCCTTTAACGTCAAAATCATTCAGTAATTTTTCCTCCAGTTGTTGAAGTTTTTCTAAACATTCATTGCACTTCAAAGTATGACGCTCTTCTGTTAATTCACCACATGAAATAAAGTCGATTAATGTTTTATAATTCTGGAAAGCAGCATCAGGAATACAAGACATCTTAGAGTATTGAATCATTAGTTTCATATATTGATGTATGGTACACACGCACACATTATGAACTCCTTGGGATAATTTTATACATTCTTGTGGTCGAAGGGACGTGAATTTAGTAAATCCTATTTTCACATCAGGAAACTTATTTTTAAACTCCACATAAGCTTCATTTAATGTTGAAATTGCTCATATTTTCTTTCTTGTACATATATAATTTTTATAATATTTTAAAAAGTTCATCTAATAATAAAATATTTGATATTTAACATAAAAAAAAATCTCTTAGTTTATAACACCATTTTTATAATTTTCCTTTAGAACAAAAAAAACTGATTCCCGACATTCATATGCACAAAACCAAATTTACAAACAAAATTATCAACAAAAGCTCTTGCAACTGAATTGGTATCTTGTGATGCAAGACATACGGCTACCGAAAATTTCGACAAATCATCCATCATTGTTAGTATATATCAATTTCCTGTGTTTGGAATTGGCAAAGGCCCGACAATATCGAGGAATACTTTCGCAAAAGCCGAATCAGAGGTAGTTGTGATTTTTAATGGACCTTTTGTTAGACGAGAATGTTTAGTTTTTTGACAAGACTCGCACTTACTGATATATTTTTTAATTCTACTTATAATTTTTGAAAAATAATAATACTTTTTTATTCGTTTGAACGTTCTCATTACTCCCTAGTATGGCTAGTAGGGAATTCTTTTAGAATTCTTAATATATCATTTTCATCTGAAGTTTGAACAACGCCACCGTTAGTTGAATCGTTAGTTTTATGTAAATGCGCTGTATTGTTTGAATTATAAAGAGCAGCATTTGAAGTTGAATGAAACATATTGAGAGACGGATTTTGGTTGACTGAGAACGCGTAACTACTGAAATATCCTGACATAAGGATTCCTCGTTGCATGAGGGGACTGAACGATTAAGCGCATTCGTTATTACATTTGTCTTATCAGATTTGTCCACAATCTTGTAGTCGTATTCATCCATTATTATTTTCCATCGTATCAGTCGTGACGTAGGGTTAGAGCTCTTGTGCAACCATATAAGAGGTTTGTGATCCGTTTGTATAACAAAATGTTTCCCATTTAAGTATGGACTGAATCGTTGAACGGCCCAAACAATGGCCAGTAGCTATTTCTCAACTGTAGCATAATTACGTTCTGCGCTATTTAAGATACGACTAGCAAATGAAACAGGGCAGTCAATTGAATCAAATTCTTGCGATAGCACTGCACCTATTTCGTATTTGCTTGCGTCTGTAGTCACAGTAAACTTTTTTGAAAAATTGGGATATTTTAGAATCGGAGGGCAAGTTAATAGTGTTTTTAATGTGTTAAATAATTCTTCTGTAAAGCCGTCCCATTTAAATTTGACATCTTTTCTAAGAAAAGCATTTAAAGGTTCGGATATTTTCGAAAAGTTATTATTAAAACGTCTATAATAACCACAAAATCCAAGAAAAGCTTTAATTTATTTTGCGTTTGATGGTCTAGCATAATTTTCAATAGCAGTTATTTAGGATGGGTCGGTTTTTATACCATTACTCGTTAAACGATGTCCTTGGTATGCAATTTACTTTCTGAGAAAGTGACATTTTGATGGTTGAAGCTTCAAATTGAATTGTCGTAAACGGGAAAGAACATCAATCAATTTGTTATTATGATCCATCAGATTTGCACCGTATATGATGACATAGTCAAGATACACGAAGCATCGGATACCATTTAAACCGGAAAGGGCAGTGTTCATAAGCATTTGAAATGTTACTGGTGATCCTTTCAAACCAAAAGGCAAACGCAAAAAATGAAAATGAGCGTGCTCAGTACTAAAAGCGGTTTTAATGACGTCACATGGGGCGAGTGGAATTTGATGGTAACCATTAACTAAATATAATGTCAAAAAATATGTTGATTGACCCAATTGATCCAGTATATCCGTTATATTCGGTAATGGATATCCATAATTTATAGTTAGGTCATTTAATCGTTGGAAATCTACTACTACTCTCCATTTATTTTCAAGGTCAAAATATTTTTTAGGAACTATTAATACTGGTGAATTCTGCGGACTAATTAAACTTTCAATTATACCATCATTTAACACTTGCTGAATTTAGCTATTGATTTCATTTTTAGTAGAATGCGGTAGTCAATAAGGTTTTTTGAAAAAATTTTTTTGGACCCAAGCGAGTTCATTGGAAAGAGCACTTAATTTAAGAAACATTGCAATATTTTTTAGAATTTTCGATGCATAGATTTTAGTTATTGATAAAAAAAAGTGCTATTTTAAGTGTATGTATACCACAATATATTTCGACGCTGATTTATAGAACAAATATTCCCAATTTAAACCATTAAAATACTGGTTAAATTAGATTAGTTAACATAAACAGCTATGGATAAGATTTAACCTCAAGTAACATTTTTGATCAATGTAGATGTGATTGAAATTTACTATTGACACCTACGATTTAATATTTATTCTATTCTGTTATGCGTCCATAGTCTGGCGATATAAGGACTTTACAACATAACTTTATGTCATTTATTTTTGATATTGTGTTCTTTTACATCCACGGAACCCTTGACGAGCGAATTTCATTCGCACTTGTCCGACTTTTTTTTAATTCAAATTATAAACAGTACATGTACATATATACACAAATATAGGAATATGTATTCTTTCTTTTATTTGTTTGCTTGTACAATTACACTTTTTCAAAAATAAAATGAAATACAATGTAACACCGTTTTCCTTCAAAAAAATCCGAGTGAACAATATTTTATAAATATTAAATTGCAAAATCCCTGTATGACCAAATAAGGTTCATAATCACAACCTTCATATAAGGTTTTCGTTTTCTTTACAGAAAAATAACTCGCGAATACTAATTTTTAATGTAATTATAAATTACAACTCAAAAACAAACTTTGATTTATTTTATTTCGAATTATCGAACACGACTCAAAAAGGAATCTTGGTTTATCTTTTTGGAGAATATAAAACGTGAACTCTAATTAATTTTTCGTTTAATAATCAACACGGAATAAACGTTTGATCAAAAAAAGATATCAAACGGGAACTAATTTAAATTTTTATTATAAATCGCGAACTCGATTTTAATTTTTCTTTTCTTTTGATTTAATATTCAAAATCAACTGACTGACTTCTGAAAAAATGCCATCCTAAATAGTGATCTTAACTCAAAATCTAAATGAGACAAAGGTTGTTGATTGCAATCTGTTTCTTTCATTTGTTATGTAATACTTTTATATTTCTGGTTTGCAGGATAGTCCATCTACTATACTATCCACTTCTTGTTGGTTTGGTTAACATGCAAAACGCAAATCAAATTTATGTACACCCTCTTTTAAGATCAGGTTATGTTTATTTATTGAAATCTTTATTGTGTTTTGGTTTATTATAAAAAATTGCAAGAAGTGGAACTAATTCACATTAATATTTTTGTTTCATTTTTTTATTATTTAATTATTGCTGGTAGAGTGCAAGCATATAAAACAAAAACCATTATAACTTTGTTCTAATAAAAAAATGTGGATGACAAATGTATTATAGCTATGGGTGAGGCAAAAAGTTATTTGTATGGTGATGTGGTGAATGTAAAATTATGATAATGCACAACATGTAGATTGGTAGTTCAAGGATGAAAATTATAGGGTGAATGAGCTAGAATCTAATCTTTGCTGTTAATGCAACAGGTCTAGTTGTCTGAACTGTTAAGCCTTAGATTCCAGTCAATACACCCTACACAGAACCAAATTGTTCCAAAATAGAATCTACCAAGTCCACATGCTGATAGTACCAAATTGTGAGCATAACAATGGATTTTTGAAAAAAAAACGCTAAAAATTTGGCTTTCCCGAAGGAGAAAAGGAAGCAATGTTCAATCTACGCTGTACATGTCCAGTACTAATACATAGCTGTGAAACTAAGTTCTTCCATAATGGCGGAAAGATTCCTGAAAAGAGTGGTTTTAAAAAACTCAACCCAAAAAATTCTGAGAATAATCGACGACATTATTTTGCATATATTTTATTTAATATTTTTGTTTTGGCAACCCTTTTTCTCAAAACCAGTATCAAATGTTCTGTTATCGAGAAAATAAGTAAGACGAATTGAGGTTGAATACAATCTAGGTTTGTATTTAATTGCGATTATGTAGAATCGTAACAATATTGTAATTCCTACTAAACAACAGATTTTATTTCAAAAAACGTTTTGAATTTAACTTTCAGTCCATTGGCTTAAACGTCTGAAATTTTCTGAAAATATAGATTTTGTGTATTGCGTAAAATAGTTTAGAGTGTACCTTACAACTGTTGATTTTTTCAATTTTATTTTTATATTTATTGATATCCCAAAATTTCATATCATTTCATTTCAAGTTCTGTGAAACTTTAAGAAGGTCTGAATTTGTACGACAATGAAATGATTCGTTTTCGTTCGATATTGTGCAAATGTAGGGACGTAGAGAAAACTGATGATGAAAACTGATAATCTGACTAACAATTACATTTGTATATCAAAATTATATATATTGGAATTTAACACATCATGGGCACTTAGTCGGCAACACGTTTGCTAGTGATGTGCAAACGGTAACAATGCATTAATACCAGTGAATTTAATATATCTTCCCACCCGTAGGAACATATGTAAATTTTAAAATTTTGGATCTATGGGTAACAACCCCGCGTACTTTAGTACCTGCTTTTGGCAAATCAGTTAACGTGAGATATTGTATACCACTGGCAATGGCAGTAGATGTCACTGATATAAGTGGATAAGTGATATTTTAGGGGTGCTAGCGAATGAACTTTTTTCAATCAACGATAGGACCTTTAGTCTTCGTTATGGAATATTCTTTGACGATGACAGGCTATTTTTTTTTTAAAAAATGTGTTTTGAGTACTACAGGAATTACAATGTGTGTCATATATGCTGTATTGAGAAAACCAAAGCGTTACATGATATTGGTATATGCTTCTAGCACTAGGATAATTAGTAACCCAATGTTAGCTTTGCTTTCCTGCAAATTTGAAAAAAAAAAATATTTTATTTTTATTTCCTCCTATCCTATCATGAAATATTGCCCTATGTCGTACATTATTATGTGAAAGGATTTATTATTTAGTTTTCCATTCCTTTATCTGAATATGAAAATCCGAAAAAAAAGAAATTTTCATCCATCTTCGTCTTAAAAAGCATGATGTTGTGGAACCTAGGTCTTAAAAGGTTTTTGTGTAATTTTGTGTAATACAAAATATGTCAAATACTTTGAAATCGCACAATTTTTTTTGAAGTTTTCGGTGAAAAAGATGATGAACAATGTCATTGAAGCTACAATTTTGAATGAAAAATTCGAAGGGGAAGATGTAGTGTTATCATGTATTCCAATGATCCCAACAGATATGGCATTTGAATTCATACGTTTAGTCTCCAGTGCAACTATTGAAATGATCATCAACAAAGGACAGTTACTGCAAGTATGTTTGATAGATTTGGAGAATCCGTGCTTCTCACACTGTATGTGGCTAACGCGTTTATAGGAAAACTTTATGATTTATTCGTATACGCACTAGACGGAAAAAAATACAGCGTTCTCACAAACTGTATTCGAATAAATAAACAGAATTAAATTGACTTTTTGAAATTCTTTCCATATTAAAATAAATAAGTTGCAATAAAAATGACACAATGTAAATTGAATCATAACGAGTTTTTCGAATTTTCTTTCTTATGGAATAGCGGCAATATGCGACGGGTATAATTTTAAATAAACAAAACTATTTAGTGTAAAAAATAAAATTTTGTGAGATTTTGTGAGTGATTAGGATCAGTAATTATTGTAATTCACTTGAAATTTGTAATTTGAAAGGATTTTTCATTTTCTCTCAGAAAACCTTCTTTAGGACAGTTTTTGTGTGTTTCGTGTCGGAAACGAATACAATGCCCGAGCACTGTTAATATTTGTGAATCTATTTTTGTTCTGTATAATGTTTTGCATAAATGCTGATTATTTTTCATTCATACTTTTAAAAAGATAAATTAAAAATTACGTTTTCATTTCTCATTACCATTTTTTGAAGTCATTGCTCCTACGTCACCAAAATTTCTGCGCAAAAACTTTATTTATAAACGTAGCAAAGCTCGTCGGGTCCTGCTAGTACATTATAAAATTATTGAAAGTTTACGTAATACTTGACGAACCACTTTATTAGTTTTTGCTGCACTCTCAACGACCAAATGCATAAATTCACCATAATTTAGTTATATTCTAGAAGGTGGAGGTAATGATAAAAAAGGTAACATATAAGGACGAAACGGTAGATAGTGTTTGGCATATAATCAATTTCTTTGTTCAATTTTCTTCTTTTTAATATTTATTCCAACAAACAAAAAAACCCAGCTTAAAGCACGTTAACATAATTCTGATATTTTTCGTACACCTAATATTTAATGCATAGCGCAACAAGTTGTTTATTGCTGATACACAAAATACGCTTGCAACCCTAAATTTTGAATTTACGTGATAATAGTTTTATTTTATTTGTACACCAAAGTAAAATTTTTGGTTATTTTAAACGTTGCATGTTATCTACTCTTGTTGTGAAATTTAATTGAAATCAAAATTTTTAAATTAATTTTCTCTAGTTAGTAATTTTTATCTATTAAATGTTAATGGATTTTTAATGGAAATATTAAATTCTTGTTTATTCTAAATCGTTTATTTTATAGACGAACTTAAACCTTATTTTAAATAAAGAGTTTTATATGACATGAATGTAGTATATCTCCTAAAAGTAAATAAAATAACGTCTAAATTGAAAACAAATGATACCATAAATCCTAATGTCAAAAATTTCATGACAACAATTTTATGTTCATCTATGTTATTCGTATATAAGGAAATCGATTTCATACAAATTTATGAACAACAAAAAACATTAAACCAAGAATAAAAAAATAAATTAAATAAAATGACCTAACATATTTTCATTTCTATATTTTCTTTCGTATTTTATGTCATCAAAACCATAAATTGAGAATCACACTAGAACTAACCTAAAATAAAATAAAATAAAAAAAATTGCTCAGACAGCGAAATATAATTTATTATTGCTTATTGTCTCTGGTCATTGTTTGGTCTTGTTAGAAAACTAAATAAACGTATTAGCTACAGTTGAAAAGCTCTTAGAATTATATTTTTATGTTTGTTAAAATAATATAAACTAACTATCCATCCCCTCGTACAAACTAAAGCTTTATAAAGAGAGTATGAACTGAAAATTTACCTAAAAAATAGCCATCCCCAATGCTCTAGTTCAAAGGAGAATAAAAGAAAAATTTGCAACGAACCAAAGTTCAAAGTTTTCAGTTTTTATAGGAAATTATTAATTGCTAACAATTTAACCCTCAAAGAATATGATATCACGTCGGGAGAAACCAACAACAATAAAAATATTGAAAATGTAAAATAGAAGGAAGGAAAGAATTAAATTAATTATAATTTTTGTAAGGAATAAAAATTTCCTTCTCTGTCTATTAATTTTCTTTGTTAAATTTTCTTGCATAATAGTTTTTTTATAATATTTATCAATTGAAAAATTGAGTCTGTTGATTAAAAATCAATTTGAATAATGAAATGTTTGCATATTTTTTGTTATCAATATCGTTACTAGTATAGACTCATACTAGCGTCATTGTAGTGGAGTAATGTTTTCGACATAGTTATGATAACAAGACGATTGTTATCACAATTCTTTCTTTACGTTACGTATGTGTTATGTGGAGGTAGCACAAACAATCTTCGAATGCATGGCTTTAAGCTGTACAACGTTCTGAAGGATTTTCTTGTTCTTTGTCCGATCTGATAACCCTAGTGGAAAAAATCCAGATATTGTATACCAAAATTATACGTTATGGCAATCTGTTTTATGTTTATTTTGCCGTTTTAAACCAAAAATATACTTGAGACAATAATACTAAATTTAGTGTAATTTTAGGCAATTTTTAGAGTTTATAAACAAGTTTGTTTTATGTATATCTGGCCGTTTTAATCTAAAAATATACCTATGACAATGATACCAAAATTAGTATTATTTTAGGCAATTTTTGGTGTTTTTTAACAAGTATATTTACGGTCTGTTTCTGTCAAGAAAACCAAAAACATACATTTTAAATTTTCTTTAAATTATATCAAAAATATACCAAACTTTGTATATTGCGTTCGGGATCTTATTATACAGAATACTGTGATGAATAAAAAGCGGATATATGTTTTATAGTTCATTATAAATTTTATTTCATAATCAAAATTTTATTTAAATTACATAACTCATGGCATTATTTTAATTTAAAAAGGAGGAAGTAAGTCATTTTGTTTAATTGAAGAGTGAACTAAACATGTAGTACAGCTTGTGTGAGGTTGATTGACTTGTTGACTTGTTGCACTCATACATGTTTCTCATTCTAAATGTAACCTTAGGATTTAGCGATCTGTTCTGCTTTTTCCTGTTTTTTCTATATATTTTTAAGTGTTTATTTTTCTTCGTCTTTTTTTTATCAGCAATAATTTCCGTTTGTGGATGTTTTTCAATAACTGGAACTGAATGCACAGTATTAGCGAGCAAAAGTTTTCTCGCAGTTAATTTTGTATTTTGTATTTTCCTATTTACACACTAATTATAAACAGAAAATCTTCATTTGGCATTTTCAAAATTCTTTATCCGCTCCCAAAACATACGCTGCACAAATTCATTTTTTCCGATATCTATTGCTGTGATGGTATTCCGGAACGGGATCTTTCCGTACGACTACACTTCTTTAACTCCTCCGTCCCAAAAACTACCTGAAGCAGGGTATTAATAAATTTTCTATCTCCTTTTTCTGTATCAGGAATTTTTTTTAAATAAATGTCCTGCAGTTTGGTTATTTCAATGCCGTTTTTATAAACTATATCACCAGCTGCATCAATCGAGTACTTCATAAAGGTAATTTTTTTCTTTATTATTTCCATATGTTTCTTAAGACGTTTATTTTTCTTTTCAGCATTCAAATATCTATAGTGTCTGCCCAAAGATTCGAGCCGGGCACTGACGAGGGTAGGTTCGAATCCGATCCAAAACACGTAAAATGTGAATTGTAGTTTTTTTCTGAGAAACTTCAAACCATACCTTTGAATTGAAAATATTCCAATTACTTCTTTACTTACTTGAGTTTAATTGATCTCAAAAATTCAAAATAAATTTAAATTCCTTTAATGTAGTCTAATTAATGTTAATACATATAGAACTACAAATTGACCAAGTGTCAGCCATTGATTTCACATTGATTGGAAACAATCAATAATGACTATACAATCGTGACTTAGGATGTTAATTAGAATAGAAATGTTCCCCATTCTATGAATTCACACAAAGTATTGTCTAGAAATTTAATGCAAAAAATCCCATGTAATGTGAAAGCATTTCCATAATATGGAGTCTAATGACAGTGGAAAAATTCAACTTAAGTAAAAATAATTAAGTGATGAAGAAGTTTCAACTTTGAAATTGTCATCGCCTCAACGGCTTAATCGATAGCGTGTCTGCCCAAAGATTCGAGCCGGGCACTGACGAGGGTAGGTTCGAATCCGATCCGAAACACGTAAAATGTGAATTGTAGTTTTTTTCTGAGAAACTTCAAACCATACCTTTGAATTGAAAATATTCCAATTACTTCTTTACTTACTTGAGTTTAATTGATCTCAAAAATCCAAAATAAATCTATAGTGATATTTTTTGAGTTGCTTCTAAAATTTGAGACATAAGGAAATCTTAATTATTTATATATTTAAGTTTAAAACGTTTTGTTGTTCTTATCTTCGCTGTTTCTAACGAAATATTCGAAAAATCGGATAAACTGGATATTGTATTATCTGAATCTGAAGATGAAGTTGAAGAATCTGAAGATGTTAAAAGTGATGATTTACTACTATACACGGCGGTTATGGTTGATTCTGTTGTTGGATTTATTGTGGTTTTTGTTTGAACAGTTGATGTTTGATGTTGTGTTTGAACATTTTCAAATAAAATTGGCACAGGTGGGGTTATGTCTTCAAAGCTAATATCTACGGTTTTTAGTTGTGTGTAGCTTTTTGGTGAAGAACTTCCTATCGTATTTTTGTTTTCCTTATTTGAGTCTGGGGTTGTTATTTTTGCTGTGTTCGATAAGTGCACATCACAATCATCTAGCGACTGTGTTATTTCACTAATCTCTTTGTTTTGTGTAATTTCCTTTAAGATGTATTGATTGTTTGAAATCTGGTTGCTTCGTGTAGTTTCTCTTAAGATTTCGTTTTTTTGTCCTCGACGTTTCATTTCGAAAAATTTATTATATATTTCTAATTTAAACCTGAAGATAAATAAAGTTATAGTTAGAATTTAACCTTTAGATATATAAAAGCATGTAACAAACTTTACATTATAATTAATCTACTTCAAACATGTTAGGAAATACGGTTACTGAAAGATTTTCTTTTGTATCTATAAGAAGGCATTTCTGTTTAATTTCAGATGGAGATATTAGTTTTAAATTGTTTGGAATTCTTTTTATAAATACAGAATGATTGCTGAATGAATTCTGAATGATCTTATCAAATCGTCTATTTCATACTCCATATTAACTAATACATATACTGACAAATGGTGTTTTATGAACAAATTAACTGTAACGTAAGATTCGTCAATTAATTGGATCGTCGAATCATTTGATGAAATGTTTAAGTCATACTCGGCAGTATGATAAACTATTTTGTTTAAAATAGCTCTATAATAAATTAAAACATGTTCACTCAAATTGTTCGTAAGTAATACTAGCTTTTCTACTTCAGAAAATTGTTTTATTTGACCTTTCCAAAGCAGGCATATAGAATCCGTTTGTGAAAAACTTTTGCTAAATTTTTTTTTATGTAATTTTCTGTGAAAATTAATTATTTGCTCGTCTCCTAATTGGATTGTTTTTTCAGTTAGCTGTTTAAACATGTACTTAGAAACAATTTGTTTTAAGACATCAGTTGTTCCTTTAACATATTTCAGCAACACTCCATTATTATTTTCAAAACAAAAGTTAGAGTGCGCCCATAAAGGGCCACAATTTCGAACACAGTGTGCAATATGTGAAAGCAAATGAATATTATAATTCATATGTTTTTCACCATATAAATTTTCAAAGTTCAGTACGAAACTCAACAGTTTTTCATTTGCTTGTTCCAGATCATGGCTTGTCACTTGGCCTTGTAAAAGAAGAAATATTGCATCAGAGAGCAAAACAAAATGATTTAAAAACTCATTACTAAGGATTCCATTTAAACATGACACACCATAAAATAAAAGCCAATTTTTTAACTCGTTGGCTTTCCAAAAATGTCTCTCATTAAGAATTCGTGGTTTTCGAGTAATTTGTTTTGACGGTTTAATATTTAAAATTCTACCATTAATTTGCGCTAACGTTTTTTCTCGTCCCAAATAAAACCGTTCAGAATGATTGTTTGAAGAAAACCATAAATTTAGAAGTTTCCGTACTACGCCCAACAAAACACAATGCATATAATCAATACCAAATCCATCGATAATGTTAAATTTTGAAAGAGCTGCCAATGGAAACAGTTCCTTAAAACCATTTACTACAAAGTTTGATAGAAATGCCTCTTTCGTATCTAAGATAGCGCTAGCGTGGTTACGTAATTCTATATTAGAAAGGTTTGTATATTTCACTTGCTTCGTGAAATGTCAATAAGTTTTCCCGGATGCATGCAGTAACTACACCCAAAGTAGCCATTGAATTGTTTTTTACTCTGAATTAAATCTTTGGCTACAGTGTCAACAGAGAATATCAGTGGTAAAATATAGATTTGAGAAATGTCGTCTTTAATCTGGAGTGCAATACCCTTTGATAACAAATTTAACTCTTCTATAAATGGTTTCAAAAAAATTTCCATTATGGGTTCTGAACCCAACCAAAATCCAGTAACAATAATATTTTCTGTTTTGAACCTAACTGGTACATCAAGCTCGTTTACAATCATTTGTAGTGGCCATAGTGAAGCGTGCTTAGATGATTTATAAAGTTTAACACCATCAGTATTTATTGTTAAAGAAATGAGTTTTTCCTTCGAATAATCAACTTCGCTAGCGTTATATAAATTTCCATTATATAGACTGTGAATATTATTGTCCATGCATTCCGACTTAAAAAGAAATTTATCCAAATTATTTTCGAAAACATGTTTTAGCTGAGACTCTAGTGGTAGAGTTATAAAGAATTTGTATTTCGAAGATAAATTTGAATTTTTACAATTGTCACAGAATGTATCTATCATGTCAGTATTTTTTTTATTTCCTATATACGTTTGACAAGCTTCACAGTAAAAATGATAAATTGGAGATTTATCCGAACTGAAACAGTTTTGAAACAGGTATTTAGAAAATGCTAAACAATTTGTGCCCACTATGGAGTTAATTAAAAATAAAAGATCCTCAAGAGCTGCCCATGTAAGATTGTGCCGCAAATAATATTCCATAACCATAAGTAAAATATTCGATTTTTTCCCATCACATTTTGGTTCTTGGGTGTTGTTTCGAGGAATTGACAACATTTCTTCAATGTATACTTCAATTTCTATGTTCGCTTCTTTTTTATTTGAAGCTGGATAGACTGTAGAAGGTAATTCATCCGTTTCGCATTTTTGAATTAGATTTTCCGAAATATCATCTTTTCGAAACCTCTGTAAACTAATACAATATCAATAATTAGAATAATCCGGATAATATGTATAATTAAGCGAAAACAATCGACTTGCACATTCGTGCGAAAGAAGTTAGAAGAAAAAAAATGAAATTAAAAATATATTTAAACTAGAGTCTAAAGATTAGTTCAAAGCGAACTGCGAATTTTTCTCTAGATATATTATACTTTTCCCGCTTACAGAAAATATTTTTTCATATGTATATCAAAATACCACCAAAAATTGAAAATACCAACAGAATAGTAGATTTTGCTACAAGAGATAACCAGAAAATAAAGAAATAGAATTTTCGTTTTATGGCTTCCACAGATACATCTTTTTTGAAAGATGATAAAACAGATAAAAGAAAAAGAAACATAAACGCATGTGTGCGAGTAAGACAAAACGATCACTTTTTCAAGAAAAATCGTGTCTAATTCGCTAATTTTGATACCGAGACTACCCGAAGAGATAAAATGTTTGTCTTTTAAAGCGAGAATTATGTTTTTAAATATGTATCAGGTAAACAAAAATTATACATACATGATACGTTTCTAAAATAAATTTTGCTTGTCGATAATTATTACTTATAGTTCGATTCTCTAAAAAAAATTAACAAAACTAAAACTTATTTTATTTTACACAAGAATCGAAATTATATTTGATAAAATAAGATTACGTTTCCATTCAAAACCGACGATATAAAATAAAATAAGATTTGTTAGGTTAAAGGCATTTAATTATTTATTTTCAGTTAACATCTACATAAAAATAGCAAATTAAACACGATTGCCATTTTTATCTTAAAAAAGTGATGTTTTTGGCTTATACGCACACATCCGTTTATATATCTTTTTCTTTTATCTGTTTTTCCTCCTTTTATAAAAGATGTGTCTGCGGTATCCTTTAAAAGACAAACTTTTTATCTTTTCGGGTAACATCGATATATAAATTAACGAATTAGACACGAACTTTTATATAAACTAAGTGTATAGCATAAACAATAACATGTTTTGTTTTTAGGAGTTGTTATAAAAAACGGATTATAGTTTTAGAGTGAGATACAAAATAAATTGATAAAGAAAAACGATTAAAAACAAAAATTTTTCCCAAATTTGTTGTTTGACTTGTACACCGTTATTTGTTGTAAGGGTCGCTACAGACCTACAATATATTGAACAATAAATTGAAAACGAAAATAAACGAAATAAAATTTTGGGTACAAATTTTATTTCGTTTATTTTCGTTTTCAATTTAATGTTCAATATATTGTAGGTCTATAGCATACGTAAATGCAAAAGGATTTTTCAACATGCATACGAACATGTATACTCATACAATTGCAAGTTGATTGGTTTGTTGACTTACACAGGTAGTGATTCATGTTTTCAAGTCTAAATTACCTTAAGAAGCCCATGTTGCAATCATTTTTGTGCCAGATTTGTTTAAATAGAATTAGAACAATAAACGATAAACTATAACAATCTGGCTTGTACGAGATTTTGTGTATATATATATGTAGAGGTTAATAACCACAAGAAACCAATAAAATAATAAATAAACTCACCTTTAATGTACGAGTATTGAATGGTAATTTTGCTTTGGAATTGGGTTCCAAATAATTCTTTCTTATCATTCTTACAATAAAAAAACACTATTTATCACAATGCACAATTTTTCAACAAAAGTTATAGATAATATATTATATCGAAGCGATAGATTATATCAAACTAAGCCGAACATCAAGACTATACGTATACATATCTACAAAATACCACTCGAGCTTATAACCGATATATACCGAATATACCGAAGTTTATAAACTTAAAAATATATGTATGAACAAACAATTGGTACACTATTTAAATTCTATAATAAGTATTCTTTTAATTATACCTATTTTGGTTTGGAACTTTTCTGTTCAAACAAATTTTATTCTATGAAAATACTAAATTTTTCATAATTAGAAAATATTTATTTCAGTTTTATTTAAGTATTATTTTGACTACATTAAAATACTCATATAATACACAATTTAACCATTATCTCAGATATTTTTGTTTTGTATTGTTTAAGTATAATTTTGATCTATTTATTCTAAAATTCAAAACCTTCAGTTGGTATTTCTTTGGGTTGAATTATTCATAAATACTAAAACTTATTTTATTTAGGTATATTTTAGTATATTTTTTTGGTATTAACGACCAAATTTTTCCACTAGGAAAAATACTCCTATTCCTTCCCTACTTCACCTCTGAATCGGTTTTCTTTAAAATAATTGTTGATTATTGAACGGGTTATTATTAGTAATCCGGACGTCAAGAGGAAACGCGCGACTTATGTTCGTTCCACCTCGCGCTTTAAAACGTTGATTCGACAAATTTTATTCTCGGCCTCTTTTACATGCTGGGTGTACGTTATGATTAAATTTGGATCATGTTATGACGGGTAATTCAAACTACATTATTATATTTCAAAACCACTGTCCAGCTCACACCAAGTTTACCTTAACATAAATCCTCATATTTGTTTTCATAGTTGTCTTCATTTAAAAAAAAAAATAGGTTCTTATACTCAATCCATAGTCTTCATTTACTATGGTTTCCGCTATAAAAATTTATTATGCTAAAAACGATAGTGTTATGTTTCCCATTGTAATATTCTTTGTTCAATTTGTGACCGTTAATCACGGTTAACCAGTTGTTACACTAATTTGGAGTTACACTGCGTTCTCATACGCATCAAATTTACATCGGTAGAGACTTTCATGATTATTTTTTTCTTAAACTCAAACCGGTTGTCATCTTCCATAGTTTTCGTAAAGCAAAGATTAGCCTAAAACAGTTGTGTAATGTTTTCCAATGTGATTTTCTTTATTCAGTTTGTATTCGTCAGTCGCTATGTAAACTAACCTAGAACAGTTGTATAATATCATCGTTTCATATTTCCACTATGTTCATATATAAATCTTGCAAACGATGTTCGGCTATAAATTGGTTATAGTTTGCTATTTTAATGCCTGTTGGTTATAACAATTCCCTAGCAGATACACCAATAATACTGGGTTCCAATTAACTGCTAGGTCTAAATTTTGTTTCATAAAATTACCGAATTTTAATTCAAATTGATATAATCAAGTTGGCAGATATTGTTTAAAGTATGAATTTCTTCCAAATTAGTTAGAAACAAAATATTGATTAGGCCAATTAAAATAGTTGACTTCATTGATTTAGCACGTTTGGTACAATTTGGCATCAATTGGGTCGCAGCCTAAATGTAATTTCCTAAATACGTTTCATGGTGGATGTCTCTGTTTACATTAGCGAAGACACTTTTTTTAGTACACCTATTTTTTGAAGGTAAATGCCCTATAAGAAAACCTATTGCGTTTATTTAATTTGAGATGTAAAATCGTTTTGTTTTGGTTATAAATACGCCAATTTTTCGTATAGCGGTCTCTTAGTCGACTATTTTTGTGAAGAAAACTCACAGCTGTTGATTGCTTTTGACGTTTACATGTGGAGCTGAAAAAATAGATTTTTTTACTTTTAAATTTCGATTTTTTTTCTTTTGGGATGGTAAGAAGAATAACAATTAATAAGCCCGTGCTATGTAATCAAGTGATTATAAAAAAGAAATTAGTATCATTAATTGAATCAGCTCATGTTGTTATTGGTAATGAGAATTAGTCAATGGCTAGTCAACTTAGATTTCTTTCGGCTGTGTGAAGATAATTCTAATAATCAACAAATTTATTTTAATTCGTGCCACGTAAATTTAGTCACTAGAATTAAATTAATTAGGACAACGTTTTGTCTTGTTCCATGTGAATTTTTGTATGTACATCAATGTATATAAGTTTCGATAATTATTGGTTTATATAATCTAGATATGATTAGTTTTAAAGTGATACGATTCCGAAAATAAGTAATAAAAATAAAAAAAGTTTTTTTGTTGATTCTGAACCAATAGAATTGTGTGATAATTGTATCGGGAACTCGCGTTACTTTTTTTTATGTTTATAAATAAAAATTTTGATGCCAACACATTGTTTTGTGAATTGTTATTATTACTGAGGAGAAAGTGAAACTTGCCGAAGAATTTTGGAATTGAGTTTTATTTTTCGATTATCAAGCATTTAACTCAAATACGTAAATCTTTTGTTTTTGAATCACGGCAACGAGACTCATCAAGGATATAAATATTTTTACGTCATCCTGATAGATTGAAAATATATGATTAGCTGAAAGCTGTGGATATTTAAATTCCATCATCGTGATCCATCGATGATATACGTTTCTCTGAAGTTCTACAATTCTTAAAACGATGACCGGCTAAGGCAGAGCAGGATCGAAGGAGTGGGATCCACCACCACATGGGGTGAGTTATATTTAGTTTTTATTTTTAATATGCATGAATAAGTATGGTTGTGTATGTATGTGTATGAGTGTGTGTATATGAATATAGGAATGTGGATAAGTATGAGCATGAGTCAGAGGCGAATGTGCTAGATTAAATAAGTTTCTTTACACGGATCAACGATGTTTACGGTTATCATAGGTTGTAAAGACTACCTTCATTTTGATTTATTTCAGAAGTCAAACCTGTTTATATCCGATTATTTCCATCACATCAAACCAAGACTTACCGTTATTTGTAGATTCTGGTATTATAGTTTAATTTAATTTAAAAAAAAGGTGGTTAATATTAAGTGATGTTGAGATGGTCGGCTTTGCGTAAATAATTGATTGATGGTAGTGATGTGGGTAATGATGATCTAGGTATTGGTTGGGACATATTAATCATTTGAGTATGGAAGCGTCTGTATTGTATATGGGATCTTCTACCATGACCGAGTGTTCCAACATACCGCCTGGAACTTGTGTTATAGGATGAATCGGAAATCTACATTATTGCTATTATACCAATCAGCAAACGGATCTATTATACAATTACATCCTTTCCTGCTAAGAAACCGATAGCTGATAACAATTTCCAGTGAAACAAACAATTGATATTTCTTACTAGCTCTGTTTATGCATTGGCAGGGACTTAGAGATTTCTTTAAATGGTTTCCCTGGAAACGCAATTGTCTTTCCAGCCAAGATCCAAACATTGTTGCTTCTAATTTTTCAAAAATAATACTAATGGGTATGAGTAGGTTTGTTCCAAATAGTTTGATTGTTCCGAAGGTTGATCGATGGTTTTCAAGTAAATGCAAAAAAGCAATAAAAATTAAAAAAAAGGCTTTTCAAAAGTTTATTCAAAACAAGTCTGATGAAAACCTTAGATTATACCGAATAGAAAGAAATTTATGTAGAAAATTAATAGATGCAGAGAAACATCTATTTATTAGGAAAAAAGCTAATAAATTTGCTGAGCACCCTACTGGTTCACGAAATTTTTATAAAACCGCCAAGGCTGTTCAAGGAAATTTTTGTAAGTCTTCTATACCTCCTCTTATTGATAGAGATATACCTATTATTGACCCCAAAGAAAAGGCTAATTTATTAGGTAACTGTTTTTCGTTAAATTCTACATTAGTAGAACCCAATTTTCTACCTATACCAATTCCTAGAGTTTCTAACAAAATGGGGCGGATTATTTTTCGTAAAAATGTCATTCGGAAAATGCTCTTACAAATCAATACTAATAAGGCATCTGGACCTGATAGAATTCCTCCAATTATCCTTAAAACTTTTGCTAAAGAGTTAGCACCAATCCTAACTAAAATTTTCTATTTGTCATATAAGAAAGGGATTTTTCCTGATATATGGAAAATGGCTAGTGTACAACCAGTTCCAAAGAAGGGCGCTAAAACGGATCCAAGAAATTACAGACCTATATCAATTTTGTCGGTTGTTTCTAAAGTATTTGAGAAATATGTTAATTTTAATATTATGAGCTTCTTAGAGTCGTCAAAATTACTTAATGAAAGACAATACGGATTCCGTAAAGGAAGAGCGACGGGAGATTTACTCTCTTTTGTCACGCATATCTGGAACAAGTCGTTTGAAAACCATGGTGAGACCTTTGGCGTCGCACTTGATATTGCCAAAGCGTTTGACAAAGTATGGCACAACAATCTTATTTGCAAATTAAGATGCTACGGCTTAGATGAGCAACTTATTTCTTGGTTACAAAGCTTTATTTCCGAGCGCAAATTTCAGGTCAATGTTGATGGTGTTTCATCGAATATCTTTTCAACTAACGCTGGTGTTCCTCAAGGTTCCGCTTTATCACCTACTCTTTTTCTTCTCTATATTAATGACTTGCTAGGTTCAACAGTTAATCCCATCCATAGTTTTGCTGATGATAGCACACTTCATGCGTCACATGAAATGCCAAATTTGTATGCACCATCAAATCTTAATATCGCTAGATCAAACTTGATAGACTCATTAAATATTGATTTAAAAACCATCTTAGATTGGGGAGTTGCTAACAGTGTTAAATTCAACACAAGTAAAACTCAAGTTTGCCATTTTTCTAGGTTATCAACACCTAATCCATTTTTATTAAAGTTTGATTCAAATAATCTTGAAGAGAAAGAATCTATTAAACTTCTAGGAGTTGAGATTGAAAATAGTATGAAATGGAATTCTCATATTTTTAGCCTAGCAAAGAACGCTGTTCAAAAATTAGGATTTTTGGGTCGTTGTCGTAAGGTTTTTAATAGCGAGCAGCTTCTTTTAATATATAAATCATTTATTCGTCCCTGCATGGAGTATTGTTCTCACATATGGGGAGGAGCTTACATAAGTAGTTTGAAATGTCTTGATTCTGTACAGCGGAGAGCTGTTAAATTGATCGGCAACTCGACTCTTACTAACGAGCTTGATTCCTTGCAACATAGAAGAGACGTCGCTGATTTGACGGTATTCTACAAGTATATTATGGACGAACGGACGTCTGCGGAGATCAAATCGATTTTGCCTGAACCAGCAAACTTTGCGCGTTTCACTAGAGCATCAACATCAGCCCATCCTTTTACGGTTCGAGTGACTAGGTGTAGAACTGTCGCTTTTCAACGCGATTTTTTTAACAGAGTTTCTAATCTCTGGAATGCCTTACCGGCGTGGGTCTTTCCTGATAATTTTAATCCTCAAAACTTTAAGATCAACATTAATAAATTCCTCAAAGAAAATTGAATAATACTTTCAAGCCCTAGTTCCTTAGTTAGCATGGTATCTTCGGATATTCAGAGACGTTGATCTATATTGGTTAACACTAAACATGCCTAACATAGAATAAAAAAAAAAAAAAAAAAATACTCCAAATGTGCGGGATTTGGGGTTATATTACTTTTAGAAAACGTGCATTATTTGTTACCATTTATTTTCAGGAAATGATATATGAAGTCAACTTATTGCAACAATAATCGACTAAATAATTCAATCACTGACGGGAACTTTTCATCTTAACTTCAAATCAATTTAAAATAACTTCACCGTTAGGGTGGTTTAACAATTTCACCCTCAAGTTCCGTCATGGGCTTTTTCTGGATTCAATACCACAATGAAAGCTCTATATGATTGGATGTTAAAATGAAAGTGAAGGACGAACATTTTGAGATATTAAACTTATGGGCATAGATGTGTATATGGGTGATCGTGTGCATGTGTGTGAGAGTGCATCTGTGTATGTGATGTGGGTGAGGGTGCGAGAGTGTATGAGGTATGAGAGCGTGAGAGTATGTGAGTAAATGTGGGGTTGGACGGGTTGATCACGGTTCTTTCGTATCTGGGGGTCGCCAGAGTCTTATTATTTCACTTGCTTGTATCTCATTTCCGTACATATCATGTTTCTCGCGTACTTTATTGTTTATTTGCGCTGAAGTAGCAGAATTTCTTACTCGTTCACATGGGCTGCAGCTAGTCAGGGGCAAAAAAATAATCTCGCTAGGTACGCGACCTGCTATGCCACTTCGTTGAGTTTCAACGAGGTAGCGCTTCATTACAATTAAGAGAAAACAAAAAATGTAAAGGGGGCTCTGACGACCCGCCGAAAAGGTAAGAAGAATAGAGACCATCACCATCCTTTCCGAAACTCATTGACACGAATTTATTATTTATTAAAATTCAGTAATGCTAAATTGACTTATCCCACGGTCTGGTCTGGTTTCCACCCGCCATGCAATTTAAATTTTCAGTAACAATTCATATTGATTGCAGGTCTTAATTTGAATAAAAATTATTATTGAATATCATATCATAAGTAAATGAATTATTATTGCAATTGTATTGTATTATTATGGTTGTCAAAAATAGTATATACATTAATTATCATTGCACCAGGTAATGTTGAATATCTAATATAAATTATTGTTGTTGCACCAAAAAACATGAGTTATTGTCAAAAGTAGTATATGAGTTAGTTATTGTAAATTGTTGCAGCAGATGAAAACAGGTGATTACAATACAATAACAAGGGTACTGCATAAACAATACACAGGTGATTGTAGAATATGAATACGAAAATTGTTGCACCATAAATAACCAGGTAATTGTTTAATTATTATAGAAATACAAAAATTATTGCAGCAAAAATAGATGATTGCGGCACATAAAAAATTGTTGTGTCAACAGGTGATTACTAACTATCATATATAACCCAAATATGGTTGCACCGGAAAAAGTGCAAGTAATTATTAATTATTTTATAAATACTTACACCAGCAGTTTGCGGATAAACTCGGATTCATAATGCGTACGTGGTAATTGTTTTTCATCTGGTTGGCAAGCTTGATCAGAGGATCAATTCTCTGCATCAAAAGTAGCCAGATACCTCCCAACCAGGTTTCATAAAACCAACATGTAGGGTGTGGATGCTGTGACGAGGACTGAGTCAATCGACCAACAGAATGAAGGCTGAGTGAAATCTTTCCTCGACATTTGATCAGGCTGCCGTAAAAGAACTTCTACAGTATTATCCGTTTGAAAATTAAATTGGTCAATCAGCGTCATAGGATACTAACGTTTTAGTGAATCAATTTTCTAACGCTTTACAGTGTTAGCGCGTATAGAGTCCCACCCACATCATAAGCCCGGAGCCTGTCCAGATGATCAGGCAAGGATGGGAATGGGGTAAACACCATAACCCAACAATCCAATGTCGGGCATCTTGGCCACCTCTGGGATTCCTAGTACCACCAAAATAATTACACGCTTCTAGAGAACTGTGGGAGTGTAAGGCTCATTAAAAATAATTCCAAAAAATTGTTCTTACCTTTGCATCATTATAAAATAAAAAAAAAACTTTCCGCTGGAGGCGTGGGGACGCAAATGTCCATCGAAGATAGTCCAAACACCATTCAAACTATCTTCGCTCCTGTGCGTTTGTGTTGGAAGTTGCGTTTCAAGTTGTCAGAGTATTAATTGAATTTATTTATACGAAAAAGTTGCTTTCGAGAAAATCTTTCAAACATACATTTTTGAAAATATTGAGGGTATCCTGGAGGTTCTCCATGGTGTCACTGGAGTCAACCATAACCCTTATAGGAGTCCCACGATGGCTGCAAATTTATAAAGAACACGGACTAACTAGTGAGTCAGCAACAGGAAGCAAGCGAAGGGTTGCGTATCTAGTTCTTATTTTGACAAGCTTTAGCCATGTGTGTCAGTAATTTCCCCCAGTGCTGTACTAATTATCAGATTTGCACGCAAATGAGACTATGTAAACGAAATGAAATAATCCAAATAAGTAGCATACTCTGACGACCCCAAAGGCTAAAGAAACCGAGGTCATTACACCAACATAACTACAATTATTATATTTAAAAATATTAAATAAAGATTACGCTCACCACAAGATAGCATCTGTTTAAACTCTTCATGCCCACGTCAATTAATACGTCATCTTATTCATCTACATTAAGCAACAAACTAGAGTAAAATACTAGGTAATGCCTCTTCCAATTGCTGAGCCAATAGACCAGGCGACTGTTCATTCAAGCAAATCAATCATTTAAGCAATCAAAATGGTTACTCCCAAAAATATGCTGGTGCTTGATGATAAAACTATTATTGGATCAAACGATGATGTAATCAAAATGGTTGGACTCAAATCCCAAAAGGTGATTGATGAAACAATTAATGCTATTCCCAAACGATGGTACTCTAGCGATGATGTTTTACTCAAAGTGGTTGTATTCAAACAGAAAACGGTAAGTGATAATATAACTAATACTACTTCAAACGATGATATTGTAACCAAAATTGTTGTACCCAAAACACCTTCTCTCCAATTGACTCAAAAAGACAAATGTGCAAGTAAATATTCAAACAAATTTCATGAATCAAGAGCATCACAAAATGAAACAGAAATCGAAAAAAAGATAAATCATTGTGAGCAGCGTTGAACAAAAAATATATGAGAAAAAAAAACGATAAGTTGTATTGAATGTGTTCATTTATAAACAATAAATTTGTTGGACAAAATGTCGCCTAACTTAGACCCTCCATTTTGAAAAAAAGGAAAAACAAAGAATGTGCTGTAGAGATTGTGCTACGGTTGTGTATTGTGCTACGGTTGTTCTAGATGTGCTACTCAGAAAGAATGCCATATCACCAATGAAAAAAAAGTTGACACGCTAAAACAATTTTTAAACAGAATGGAAAACAAAGGTTGTCCTGTTTTGTGCTTGATTTGTGCTGGTTGAACTCAGACAAAAATTTCGTATAACAAACAGAATTTTTTTACAAAGCTAACATAATTTTTCCGAGTAGAAGTAAGCCCTGCCATTTTGGTAAAATCCAAAATAAAGCAGTGCTGTATTGTGTTAAAGTTGTGCTGGTTAAGTAGCACTTAAAATAAATCTCGTACCAATAACGGAAAAATTTAAACACACTAAAACAATTTTTCGGCTAGAAGTTTGCACAGCCGTTTTTCACAAAATGAAAAACAAAGCTTGTGCTCTATTGTGCCACAGTTGTAATGGATGTTCTGCTCAGAAAGAATTCCATACCAGCAATGGATAAAAAGTGGCCCGCTCAAATGATTTTTCTGGCAGAAAGCTTTTGAGCAGAAGGCTTAGCAGAAGTTAGCGACGCTATTATCCAAAAAATGAAGAGCAAAGGTTGTGCTCGAGTTGTTTGTGCAAATTTGTTTTCAACTTAAGTTGTATATTTCTTCATATTCAGAAACTCATAGGTTTATTAGAGCTTAAACGCTCCATAATGCTATGGCCTCCGGGTCTACGTGCTCTTTCCTTGCACGTGTGTTAATGATCCAGGTGTAGAGCGGGTCACGCTAAATGATTAGCAAATGGGCTCGATCAAGGTGTAATGTGATTTGCACCGTACCGATGATCGTCTTGGCTAGGGGCCTATTCAAAGAGCCCAGTCACGAACGGAGACACTTGAATACCGGGCAACTCCCAGGTGCTCACAAAGCTCTGACTTGGTCGCCTACTTTCTCGTGATTCTTGTGGGAATAAAAGGAAACCAAATAATTATAAAAAAATACAAACAAACACGGCGGGATGTCACCGCGCTGGCGAGAGGAGAGGGTACAAGTGGCAGATGCAGGAATGAGTCTCCTCGCCGTGCTGACGATAGTAGTGTACCGGCGGCAAGTGGTGCTGCTGTGACCGGGAGCAGTATAGCTTCCATGCAAGCAGAAAGTGGCACGATATCGATTAGAGTTGGTAAGGGTAGACGACATAGAAGTTCACCTCTACCACCCTTAGGCCAGCCTGGAAGGCTGGAAGACCCACTGAGGTGGGGACTCAGTGGAACTGCTATCAGTTGGTACCTAAGGTTCCTCGCGGAGGGGATCTCTCCAGAGGACTCAAAGAGAAGGGCTCTGGAACAGAAAGGGAATGCCCCAACTGTCGGAGCAGAAAAAGTGCTGTAGGCCGAAGAGCCTACGACGCCGCAGGACAATGCACCAAAGAAACCCAGGATAGCCACCTGTCCGGACAGAGAGCAACACCATCTCAATTCAAGCATCAGCCTTGCTCGAATGATTAAGGCAAGCAAGGATGCTATTATGGATGTGAGTTATCCCCAGACAATGCTTAGTACGGAGAAGCTGGGGTTAATCGAAGCAGGGTTAGTGAACCAACTAGCGATAGGATGTGCTGAACACAGGATTGGGTTTGGGGGTATCCACTTCAAACCTGGTTATGTGGTGGTAGAATGCGCCAACGAGCAGACGGTAAAATGGCTTGTGTCTGTTTTACCTAAAGTGGAAGTCGCTAAACATATACTTTTGACGAAACTGGGGGATGAAATACCGATTCCTCAGAAGATTACCATCTTTCTCCCAAGTAGTGCTGGGCAGATCAGAGAGAAATCTCTCGCTTTGATAAAGGGGCAAAACGCCGGCTTATTTTTTAAAGATTGGTAGCAGTCAGGAAGTCTGGATGAGGGCACAGGCCAAAACCGGACGGCGCTAATTGACGGGACAGGTAGATTGCGCGTGGGCCAACTGAATGTCTACCACGCCATAACAGCGTCAGCCGTTGTGGTCAGAACATTCACTAAGAAACAGCTAGGGCTCACGCTGATACAGGAACCCTGGATCCACACAACAAGGGGAGGGCCTTGCAAACAGCGAGCAAAGGTACTGTGGGATACTAGTGCCAACTCACCCAGAGCGTGCATTATGATTAGGAAAAACATTAATTATGTTTGTCTTTCAGATTTTCTTACCAGGGACTGGGTGATCATATCACACTCGGCGGTATTCCTCACCAGGTAGTGGTAGCATCGGCATACTTTGTAGGGGACGGGTCACAAATACCGCCTACATAGGTACAGGGGCTGGTGGAATGGTGCAACAAGAAGAAGTGGCCTCTCATAATCGGGTGTGATGCTAATGCTCACAACGAAACATGGGGAAGTACGGATGTAAACCAAAAAGGTGAGTCTCTGTTAGAATTTTTAATTAAAGAAAACCTAAACGTGTTTAACGTCGGGAACACACCCACTTTTGTCACAAGGGCAAGATTATTTTTTTTATTTAAGGTTAGGCATAAGATAGGAAGTGTTAAATTTAACGGTAGGAGTACCAATGTAGGACATTTCATAAGGAACTAGAGAGTCTCAAATGAACCCTCCTTGTCGGATTATAGAATGATTTTGTTTGAATTGGATAGTATGAAAGAGGAATCACCCCTGTTGCGCAACCCCAGGAGGGATCAATTGGTTATCAATTTGAGGATAATCTTAAAGACGGTTCACAGCTAGTATCGGTTTGAGGGACAGTAAAACACTATACCGCGCTGGAACAAGCTGTAGCGGAGGTAAACCTGGCAATCAGCGTTCAAAGCCAGCTGCCCAATTACTAAGGTAAAAAAGCAGAAGGAAGCGATTTGGTGGAGCAAGGAGTTATCAAAATTAAGAACAGAAGTACGGAGGCTCTTTAATAGATCAAAATAATCCGAAAACTGGGAATAGTATTCTAGGGTGCTTACCACCTACAATAAGGAAATCAGGAAGGCAAAAAGGGGCAGCTTTGTAACCTTCTGTAATAATAACTTTGCAACGCCTGTAGCGGCTAGGCTGCAGCTTTGGCCAAGGACGGTGTTAAGATTAAAACTTCGTTGAGAAGGCCGGATGGAACTTATACGGAGGATGAGCAACAAAGAGTTGCTCTTCTTCTAGAAACATGCTTTCCGGGAGGTTTACGCACGTCTGCAGAAGACGCGAGTAAGAAGAAAAGTAAAAGGCCAAGCGCAGAAGACTGGAGGGTGGCTGCCTCACTTTTTACGGAGGACCGTATCAAGTAAAACCAGGGAGTGCAGTCCCGGTATCCTAAGGTGGATGTAAACCATGATAGTGAAACCAGTCATCACCTCTCTACGCTTACTTGCGTAGGAAAATATTTTTTTCATATTCATTTATGAACCCGAACCAGATTGAGTTTTTGGATTCGGGTTCGGGTTCATGGTTTATAAAAAGACCAAACCTGAAAACATTTGGATTCAGGTTTGGGTACAATTTCAGTCCCTGCTTTGAGCCTATGGGTACATGTGCTGAAAAAAGTGCGCAGACGTTAGCTTAGGAAGGAAATATAAAAAACAAGAGAATTCAGCCAAGCAGCAGTTAATGCGTTAAGCTCATACACCATCACATCCAAATTGGTTGGAGACTGTGTGAGCAAGCTAAACAAGCTTGGGAATAGTAACAAAGTTACAGTTTACTGGATACCTGGTCATGCGGGTATCGCTGGTAATAAAGAAGCCGATAAATTGGCAATACAAGGTGCTGTTAGATCTTTTGTCGGTCCGGAACACTTTTGTGGATTGGGAACAAAAGCCATCCATGGAAGGATGAGGGATTTAATCATGATGGAATGGTCCAAAACCTGGAACAATACCGCGGCTTAAGGCAGTCCAAGGAGTTGATTGGACAGTTTAATCAAACGAGAGCAGCAATGTGCTCTAGATGTGCTCTATTCATCATAGGATCAGCCTGAGAATACCGAGAATATTGATCAACCTAAGAATACTTTACAGGACTCTGTAAACTAAGAAAACACCTAAGAATTTTGGGGTGGAGCTGAGGGACGTATGTAGATTCTGTATTTTGGAAGAAGAGACCCCAGCCCATCTTTTCAAAGATTGTGGAGCGTTGATCTACACGAGAAGGTTGCATCTGGAGGAGTATAATATTGCCGGACATGACCTGCATAAATTTAACCCTCTCCATATCCTGAACTTCCTAAGCGAGGCTGGATTGGAGGAGGTGCTCTAACTTGGTATTCACCAGGGAATAGTAGAGTGAGGTACAATGGTTTATTTTGGTCGCAGTACAACATATCACCACCGAATTTTGTGGCTAACTTCTACTCGAAAAATCGTTTAGCTTGTTAAAATTCTTCCGTTGGTTGTACGAATTTTTTTTTTGAGTAGCACAACCAGCACAACTTTAACACAATATAGCACACCTTTTGTTTTCTATTTGTTCCAAAATAGCAGGGCTAAGCCGGAAAAATTGTTTTAGAGTGCCACCTTTTTTCTGTAGCACAATACAGCACAATACCAACTGTAGTACAATAAAATACAGCACAATCCAAAATGGCAAGTCAAAGATCTTTGTAACTGAGATTTATTTTCCAAAAACTTATTGATCCGTTGAGTGAGGCTTGGTGCTTCTCTGAAAGTTTTGTGGCAAGGACTTGTTTAATTTTTAAAAATATTTTTATTGCTTTTTCCGTGCCAAAAATGGATGTTTTGATGTGATAGTAGATGCCGAATGACCAATATTTTTTGCGTTTAGAACCTCAATTACTTTAGCTTTACAAATTTTATTCAAATCTGGAATATATTCTAGAAGGTTTGAGTTGGAAGCAAGTCTGTCAATCTTTAGGTATGGAAGGTGTAACACCATAATCTTGTTTAGTTGAAAACATAGACGGTAGGGAGATGGTTTTTAGAAAGAAGCCGGTACGAAAGTTTTTTTGGTCTGAATGATAACGCAATAACTCAAAAATGAAAGGCAACGTATTTTTGTTCCAATAAAATTGAACAAATTCAACATCAACTCTATTTATATTTAAAACTGTTACTGTGCTTACACTTTTTCTGAAATTAGTCATTCTCGTTTTATAACAACCCAAAACTAACACAATTTAAAACGAATAATTTAGATTCCATCGAATTGTCAATTCATTTAACTAAATTCATAGGTAAAAAAAAACATTGACAGAATCATAATATTTGATCACTAAATTGAATTTCCATTCAACTAGCAAACACAAAAAACGTATGTCTTCGAATATGTCTGTTTGTAAGACATTACATATTCAATTCTCTTCACACAGTATAAGTAGAGATATTTCCAATGCTTAAAGACATCATGATTTATAAACATATATACACAAAGCTATATAGTGTTATACTTGTGACTTTTAAGGGTGAGAAAAACAACCTTTTAAAAATATAAAAATAAAATTTACATAATCAAATCAAAACAACAAATCGAATAATATGTGAACCTGTAATTTTCAATGAAAATTTTTTGGAAAATAAAATTTAGATCGATAAATTTTTATTTCCAAATATACGAGAGAATATTTATGTACATTCTGCTGATGCTTTTGTTGTGTTTGTTGTTGTTGTATTTTTTTTTTTTCAGCTAAACTTAATCTGCAAGTTCGAAATAAAACTGTTTACAAGCGGAGGAACAACGAACGATAGATATATGACATTCTTGTTTGTGTTTTATTATTTGATTTGAAATAGATGTTATCTGTATCATTTTACATTCATAAATAAATAAATTTTAAAATGATGTTGAAAGCAATCGCAATAATTACTTGATTATTTATTGGGTAGGAGGATACTTTAGGTTATTTTAAATCAGATTTTATTGTTGTGTTACTTGTTGCATTAGGTTTAGGTTAATATTTAATTGAATGGAAAACTGAGGTAAATATTGTTCTTATCCAAAAAACCATAATATACATAAGCTGATTAGAAATGTTCATAACTTGCATCAACGTTTATTTACTTTATTGATGGAAAAAGGTGTGCTTCAAAATGATTGAGCTTTTAATGAAATGAAAAAAGAAATACAGGACAATGTTTCAATAACCATTTAAACAAATTCCACTCCTTGTTTGCATGCTCTACATGTGTCCAATTTTACTTGATATTTTAATCAAGAAAATAAATTCGTTTTCATAAAAAGGGTTAACAAGATAGATAAACAATAGAGATAATAAACGTCGATAACATGCAGCGATTAAATGTTTTTATATTTCAATTAATTTAATGGTTACTTGAGTATTTCAAGGATCCTCATGTACCAACTAGCTAATTTGTTACAAATTGCCAGTGCTCTCTGGAATGTATTGATCACTACCAATTGGTGAGAGAGCATTGGTACTGCAATTCAGAGCCAAACATTAGTGGTCTTTTTTAGTGAGGTAACTGTGAATTCATAACATGACATGTAAACTGCAAAATCCTTATGTCATCCTAATTTACAAGAACTGAAGTCCTTTTTGTAAAAAGTTAATAGTTTTGAATATTATGCCTTGCTGAAATCTTCTATCACTATATAGTTTGATCCTAACGTGCCACTTTGGAGTCCTGAGAGAATCAGACATATTCTCCCACAATGTTAAGGACCATTTCATCAAATTGAAGAAAAAACTGGCATGTTGGATCGCTCACTGCCTAAAGCCTCACCGCATCTTTATTCATATAATGATAACATATTAGTTATCTCACCATTAGTCTATAAGCTGAAAGGGGCATACTAAGTAACATCATTTGTGGTATATATGCAGACAAGCCTCTGTGCCAAGCCCCTGTACCACTCCCAGTTTTTTAATCGGATGCCAAACAAAAGCTCACGAAAACCATACAAGGAATCCATAACTGAAATTAAGTCTGATAGCTACGTTATACAGCCAGTAGACCATTTTCCGAGTCAGCTCTCATTTTATGTCAAAAAACCCGCTTGCACTGCCATAGAACTCAAGTAGCGTTTGTGCATTTGGTCTCAATTTGAGCAGTCTAGT
>OY856187.1:410081912-410085412 GCA_963693315.1 Diogma glabrata | reverse complement strand
ATTTAAAATAACATGCAATTTTCAGTATCTAATTTGTTATATCAAAATAATACTGGAAACAGTTTTCAATACGTGAAAAAGGTGGAGGGTTATGAACATATATGCTGTTTTGTTTTTTTTGAGTGTTTATTTTTATAAAAAACACATCGCTTTGGGCTTTACACTTTGTTGAAATTAAAAATATTTTAACTAAAGTTATGTGAACTATGCTCCGGTCATCATTAAACTAAGTTTGAGTTCACCGAAATAATGAATAGAATTTGCCGAGCAATGCAAATATTAGAAAATATCAGGTAACATATTTTCTTCATTAGACCAACATATTGGATTCATTAGAAGCTTTTGTTTGTAATAAAATCAACCAACAAAAAAACTCCACAAACAATATTCCTTAACTAGAATATTCAACAGCTTCAAAAACTCTAAAGGTTGGTTTAGAAATTCTCAGTATAAATTAATCGTTCAAAAAAATACACCAGATATTTCTATTAAATAACACTTAAAACTTTATTCACAATAAAAAAACTTTGCTTTTACTTACAAGATTTAATGTTCAGAATGCAAAATTTATTTTAAAAACAATTCATTAGGTCTAAGAAGAACGACTGAAATAGTATTCCGTTCAATCTAGAAAAATCGATTGTATTCTAAAATTCTTGTATCTGGATTCTGGAATGTTCTTTAAAACAAAAAACATAAATAATTTTTATTTGACCTTCACTGTAGTTGTAGGCGGTAGTGTGCATAAAGACATTGAAAAAAACGTCAAAAAATTAAAAAAAAATTTTTTTTGCCGGAAGTAAAAAACCGGAAGCTATGTAGAACTGTTGCGATCCATACTAAATGCTTATGTAAATCCCAATAAGTGATTGCTATCCTGGAATTAGCGTTTTACGAAGCCGGAATTCATTAATTTTAAACTCCGGGCTCCTGGGATCCCAGGTATTAAAATTCATGAATCTTGGAACCCGGGAAGGGCCCGGGAAGTACTAGTCCCGGGAATGCAATCCTTAATCCCAATACCGTCCAAAAATTAATCAGTTTTTTATCATTCAAATCTCCATATTTTGACAAAGTGTCATGAAAATTGATTAAAAAATGAAGTCTTGTCGCTCCCAACAATTTTTGAAAGCAAAGTGAGAAAATTCATCAAAATTATTGTAACCCTTCACCACTTTAGGCGATATACTCCATATTTTGATGGTTGATTTTTGTCACTAATTGAATCATTTGCTAGGGAGACCTCCATCACTTTGCTCAACATCGCTCAAATACTACTCAGCTTCTTACCATACATATATGCATCTTCTGTCAATGTTTCAACCGAATTCGTTCACGAGTATATGTTGTATGTCCTAAAAAAACATAAAAATCACAGTAAACAAATTACCTGTTGTATGGTAGACCTCTCAACCCAACCCAGAAATCTAATAAAATCCTGCTCATAATAGTTGAAGCCTTCTCCCAACGTTTCATGAAAATCATTTTTGATCGAAGTTGTGCAAGGTCGCTGAAGCGAGTTAAAAAAAAAAAATCAAAAATCAAATCAAGTTACTTCTAAAAACTCAAAGGGAGACCACGGCATTTTTTTTAAATTTTAAAATTTTAGTGTGTGATAAAATATAAATAAATAATAAATAAAATAAGGAAAAAAAGAAAGAAAAAAAAAACTAAAAAAAAACCAAAGGGGACCAAGGTAAAATTGAAAGTTTGATCCTTTATAACTTTTGACCCCTTCATTTCCGCAAATTTTTTTGTTCATAATTAGGATGCAGGGGACCTAGTCTTTCCATTAATCTGAAAAAAAAAAAAACGTAAATTAATTTTGGGGATAAACTAGGATTGTACCTTTATTTGCTTTGGTTTGCTTAAAATATTCTTGTATTTGTTCTATTAAAAACAAATGTTGTAAAATTACATAGATATAAATAAAACAAATTCTTGTAAGTGATTAGAAATTTTTTGAGTTATTTATTGCTCAAACCTAATAATTTTAAAAATAAAATGTAACCTTTAGCTAATCCTAGATATTTGTTCTAATATCCAACTTCTTCATCTAAAATTAAATTCATCATTTATTCAGTCAATAAACAAACTCAAAATATCAAAACCTAAAATTAAAAACAGAAACAATAATTAATACAAACCTTTACCTATTATTTAATAAAATTTCGTTAATTTAGATTTAATGAATGTTCAGAAAATAAATAAAATTATTATTTCAAAAATAATCAATATTTATAAAATTCGATGAAAATTTTAATAAACTTTTTTGTTCTTGTTGACCTAATATTATTTTTGTTGTTGTAGAGCTTTAACTATGGTTTTTTATATTTAAATCAATTTCCGTTTAATTGTTAATTTATAACTTTTTTTGTTTCGATAGATGAATAAGATGTAGGGACATATTCTAATAGTACGATGGTCTTGTGAACAATTTTACTTTCGTTTTATTTAGAATGAGTCAATCAGGCCAGTATTGAATTTGATAAATAGTAATTAAGAATAAATATTGATTAAAGAGACCGCAAAATAACCAATATTTTATGAGTTGATTTTAAATTCAAATTTATGTTGTTAATTTGTAATCATATTATATCAACCATTGAGTGAATTGAAATAAAAATAAATTAATTAAAAATCGGGTTTATGGTTGAAATTCTATCAATTTTTAATCATAAAAAATTGGAAAAATGAAATTAATATTTATGTATTATCGACAGGTGTATGCAAACGAAATGGAATTAATATCGACTTCTTTGAAATTTATGTTTACATTCAATGGGATGCAGGAATAACAGCGCAAAAATACAAAAGAAGTTAAAGAGAGAATAAATTCTCAAAATTGTAATGATTGGATCTAATTTGTTTATACTTTCAAGAAAGGAAGGGAGTTATGTTTAGCGAAAATGGGATATCAAAATATGTATGTGAAACACCTCATATATTTGTACCAGCGATGTTTGTCGACGTGTTATTTATTGAAAGACTACACTCTTTTTCTTTAATAATAACAAAGTTTGTTAATAGAAAGTCATGAATAATACTTCTTTTTTAAATAAATATTTTAATTTTTCTAAAGGTTTTCATCGAAACGTAGATGATTTTTTAAATTTGTTTTTATTCAAATATCAATTTATCCACTCAGATTTCTTTGATCGAATTTTTCGATGAACACATTTTTTTTTTAGCTTCGCAGATACGTGAAACATGCCGAGTAATCTGATCATGCAGCAGATGATTTTATCTTTTCAACCGTACTCCTAATACACACTTGAAATAAACATACAAAGTTGTTAGAAAACACCACCCGCCTTCACTATTATATCTAATAATTATTGAGAAATAATTTACAGAACATACTGATTACCTTCATTAAAAAAATAAAAACTAATAAGTACGATTATTAATAGAAACCAGACGCTTTCGCTATTGTGTTTAATAATTGTTGAGAAATAATATTGCGATCATTCCAATCAGCTCCAATATCTATATTATAA